>CM055855.1:18602500-18905000 GCA_029490765.1 Euthynnus affinis | reverse complement strand
TATGTCAGTAGAGAGACCTGGCTGGCACCCAATTCATAGTCAAACTGTCACAATGTGTTGTTCCCATCTGGTTGTTTTACCTATAAATGGTCTCTCAACTGAAATGTCACAAAATGTACAAAATCACAACATCTTGTATATGAATATTGTGATATAAAATGACATATTTATACATTGTGATAGAGGGTTTTATCCATGGATCGAGGACTCGTCTAGCAAACTTTTCAGATGTGGTCTGTGTAAAAGGCTAATTGGGAGTTTGGTTTGTATATGTATGTGTGTGTGTGTGTGTGCGTGTGTGTGTGAGTAAAGCATAACACACACACTAACAGAGGCAGGTTGTGTCCAAAATTCACAGAGAGTGTCCATGTATAACTTCCTTTGACACACTCCGGACGTGAAGCCATGCGCAGTGCTTGCCGTTCGCTCTCTTGGATAAATATAGTGCATAATGCAGCCAGTTAAAACCAGACAAGAATTTGGCTGAGTGAGGTCTGGACCTTTAACTGCCCAGCAGCCAAGAGGGGCTCTCAGCACGGCCCGCGGTGTATTACAGTAACAAAGAGTCATCGACACTTTATGCAGACCAGCTGGCCTTCGCTTGCAATAGCTGGAGAGCAAACACTGCCAAACAGTTGTGCTTATTAGTCAGTCACTAGCGATTCAAACTCGAGGCTCGAGCTGTGATCAGGAGCAGAAGCTCTGTGGGAAAGAGGGGGGCGTTCGAGGACGCGCAAAGTGGAAGGACATGGTGGTAAGGGAAGAAGCACTCCTTCTCCGCGATGAGTAGTGCGGGAATTCCCTGCACTGGTGATGTCACGTTACACAGGGACTTACTTAAAACTGTGTGACAATGAGGAGAATGTTCCACTCTGCTTTCCATGACTAAGACCTTTACTTAATACCACCAGTAGTATGACCCGGACCGACCGAAAATAGCTCTGGATACGGAGCTGGATGCTCCATACTTAAAATAGTCCTTTTGGGCTGGAACAAACAGCTTGAGTCATGTCTCCTCCCACTTGTAGCAACGGATGAAGGAGTTCATTGAACTGTGTTTCCTCAGTTTTAAGACAGAGGGACAGATAGAGGAGGAAGAAACAATAAGAGAAATGAAATGCACGCTCGAAGTTAAAATGCTGTAGTGCAGAGTCCGAACATTTAACGGCAAATAGCGGAGACAGGTCCGCAGAAAGAAACATAGGCAAAGTTTCTCCAAAGCAGCTGTAATGGTTGTGAGTGTGTCACTGTTGGCCTAGTTGGCTTGTTCCTGTTTCTTTTCTCTCGGTTTTTTCCTCTCTTTGGCATCACTTTCTGATATCCTGCAGAGCATCGCTGCAGCACAGCACTTTGGCCAGATGTCTGTCCTCACCAGTGCTTCATAACAGGCTAATCTAATCTGGCCTGCAGGCATGCTTGGTGTGCACACACAAACACACATGTACACAGACTTGAGAAGTTAGTGACCTGGGAGTGGATGAGCTTTTAAAGAATGAGGTGAGACGTGAGAATATGAGGGATTAGTCGTTGATAAGGGCCTTGATGACGGACACCATAAAACATTTCTAGGACACTCATGAAGGTTAACGCATAAAGTCATTTTATACGTAGGGGTAAATGGATCGTCTAGCATTACATCATGTCTCGCACTAGCGAGATGAGTTGTGAATATGAGAGAATATTGGAATTTTTTCAAGAGTAAGGTAAGTGCGAAGAACGGCAAAAGCATGGGAGAGCAAAATTTGCAGAGTATCAAAGCCATGGGAGAAAAGTAGCTATGAAATGGATAAAGATACTTACAGGCTCTCCAGGGAGTCCAGGTGGACCAGGGTAACCTTTCTGTCCCTAAAGAGACAAACATACACAAGAGATGAAGCATAAAATAATGGCTGAAAACAGAGATGTGAAAGAAAACACACAAATTCACAGTCGAGGAAAAACTTGACAAGCACGAGAGAAGTTTTCCCTCAGTGTGTGGCTGACAAGTGGAGTTTTGTGCAAAGTAAAATATGCATGTTAACGCTAACAGTACCGACAGACAAGTTCAGTGCCATATGCAAGGAATCAATCTGCCCGACTGTCAAGGGATCAGACTTTCCACTGGCAGTGTTCACAGAGAAATGGTGCTGAGGAGGCCGTGCCAGGACCATGGCATGTTGAGGATATAAATGCCTTCCTGTTTGAGTCAGATAGCAGGTCCCTCCCTCAGCCTGCAGTGCAGACTACACTGAAAACAGCCTGACATAGTACTTTTGCTGACTCCAGCAACATAGACGCCCCCCTCCTCGCCCACCTCCCCCCAACAAAGAGAGGAGAAAAACTAAATCAAAGGTGGGAATACATGCCTTTCCAGACCACAGTTTGATGGAGTGAGAGAGCAAGAGAAAAATGAAAGGAAGAGGGGAGGGGGGGAAGCACCAAAATAAAAACAGAAGGGCAAAGAAAGGAAAGACTCCTGTTGTCCCGTTTTCCTAAACCACAGCTCCAGAGTACCAAGCCAAGACTCCCAGAGTTCCTGTAAACCATCCTTTAGCCCTGTCATCTGACTTCTGCAGGGGAAGAAGACACAGCTTCCCTCCACTCATTACGTTACATGATCACTCTCACTGGCTTACACCTACATACCTACATGTACAAACAGCATTATACTCCACATTTAGTGCACATACAGCAACTGTGTCGTCAATACATTTGTTTTGCAGTAGTGTAATTGAAATAAATAAGAATCCTGTGCACGTCAGTTGACATTTCCATCACAGGTCTAATCTTTAAACATCATACTGTTCTCGAGGACATTTCCAAGCTTCCTTTTGGAGAACCTCTGTGTCTCACTAACACCTCACATCAGCTGTTGCACATCATCAAAACACCACCAGGAGGAGACGCTTGGAACGGGGATGAAAACACATGAGCAATACATATTAAACAAACAGAGATGTCAACAGGTGCTGACAGACCGCTGCTGTAATACAGAGAAACTTGCAGAAACGTGAGTGTGTGTTTTCCATGTTTTTGTGAAAGCTCTATTGGTAAGCAGTGTTTTGGAGACAGCAGGGATGGTTGCGTTTGCAGACACATGGCGCCCATGTCTGACCTTTTCCATTCGTAAATTGAACCACTATGATGTTGAACCACTATACCGCGATTATACTGTGTGTGTTGATGAATTAATGTGTCTGGATGTGAATGTCGATCTATTTATACGGACCTTTGCTATTTCTTTCAGATCTATTTCTGTTGTGTTTCAATCCACTTTTAACATGTGTTTGCAGGAGATGTAGTGACCCACTGCCATTCTCATGGCATGTAAACGCATGTGTGCACATATATGACCAGACAGACAGAGAAACACACACACACACACACACAGATACATGTACATCGTCATCTTATTACATGGCTTACTTATAGTACAAACATGTGTAGCGGCTTATGTTCTCAAGCTGTGCTGTGAGGTCCACCAGCTACACAAACACACACGCACACACACACACACACACACACACACACACACACACACACACGCTGTGGGTCCTGGGTATTAACCATAGCCTCCCAACCCTAGCTAGACCATCTCAGATCCTTATCTCACTCATTATAAGCTTGCTAATGAGAGCGGCCATTCCCACCGGTCCGCCTGTGTTTACAATGCCACTTGCTTAACGAGCATGTGTGTTCAATCAGATAAACCCACCAGAATGCTTTTCATTTACAACAGCTCCCAGGTAGCACCCTGTAAGCACTTTTTCCCCCTCATCCTATCCCACTAAGCCGAGGAGTGCCCCAGGGAATGCTAAGCGCATTCTGGCAGGCATAAAATAAAAGACATATTGTCTCTACCAATGACATATCATTCCTCTGAGAGGGCACTGACTTATTACCAGCCACTCTGTAGATACTTAGCTTTGTGGGTGTTCAAATAAGCACAGGCCTCATCTCTGCTAACACCGCAAATGATGTATATGTGTCTTCCACTGCTTCCACTGGGCAGCACCCTGGTAGCTTAAATATACCCCTCAGCTCATTAATCTCCGCTTTCATCTTTCCGCGTCTCCAAAATCACTCTCTAGCATGGAGCCAGATGATTGCTCTGAGCAATCGTCTGGCACCATCCATGGTGTTGCATGTACAGCAGAACATAAACCCTACATGCGGATGTCTGGCGGGTACAGACGTAACAAACAACTGCGTTAACTTAACCGGACAATTTTGTTGAAATCTATCCGGCGGAAAAACATCCCTCATCTCGTCCCTGTCTGAACCGCAGCATGTTTGCTTGCATGCAGTATCACTATTAAAGTACGAGCATGCTGCTAGACAGGGCTTGCTTGGACATGATTTGTTGTACTTCTTGTGAAACATGCAAAGAAAATGATGGTTGATTTGAAATCTCCCATAATTGCAGTGATGATGAGCATGTGGGGTTGTTAGTTTGAACAGTGGGCAGGACCTAAACGGAGAGAGTTTGGTTTCAGACAGATTAATGTCAGATTAATGTCGTTCTATAAACTGTCTTGCATAAATGAATGAAACGAGTAAGATTAATGCACTGTCTAGCCGCTGCAGGGAAATTACAGTATTTTGACATACTTTGTATTCATAGGATGTTCTCGTTAGGAGAACTATGGTTTGGACTTCGTTTGAAAGGAAAATCATCTGTATAAAATCTAAACTGGGGGCGAAAGTGGCCTTTCCATTGTGAAGACTAATTTATAATACACTTGCATACACACACGTACATTTTCACCAAGTGCTAAGAAGCAAGTAAAACCAGTAGTCTTCTATGCACTGTTTTGTCTGGAAACTGTGCGTACTGTGCCGGAGCACATTAGAGATCACCATCGTTGACCCTTAAACTCACACATGTATGTGTGCCACATGTATGGCACATATGTGAAAAGCACATGGACATATAGACACTTATTTTAAACAAGGATCCAAAACAATGTGTCTCCAGACAGTCATATTTTCAGTCAATGTAGCATGCTAACCACTGAGTCTCCATGAGTGTTTACGGTTTAGTTGACAGCTGTCTAACTGCTTATAGACTCTCTACAATAACGGACCTTCTGGGACAAAACTGAAATCTTACTTTGCTCATGTAGTCTTCATATAGTAACTGTCTGTCTCTACTCCTGATATCATTTCTTTTTTTCTTCAGATAACTTGATAACTGTTAAAATGAACAGGTTGATCCACTTCATTTAGAGAATTAAACTTTGACTGTACATCGATGACATAGAACCTGCATCTGCTTGGGAACCAGGCTGACAAAAGTTCAGTTCAGTTTCAGCAGCATTGCGTACAACGCTGTGCATCTACATGTAGCTAAGTTCTTCAATACAAAAACAAAAATTCATAACAATGAGGCACTGCACTGTTATAGTGGGATAAACTACACCCTACCCAGAACCACACTTGCACCATGTATGGTGTTCAACTCAATAACCCAGGCTAAATTACATGGGAAAAGCATATAAAAAAGCCAACTTTGGCTCTTTAAAGGAATAGTTTGACATTTTAGGAAGTATGCTTGTTTTTCCTTTTTTGCTTAGAGTAAGATGAGAATATCAACACCGTTTCCATGTCTGTATGTTAAGAATGGTTGTTAAGAACTGTTCACAAACACAAGTGTAAATGTTGATTTCTGTAGTTAGAAGTTACCAAGTGTAACTATTTCTTGCAGAAAAACAGCAGGGCACAGTAATTTTTTTATGCTAAGCTAACCACATTCTGGCTCCAGTGCTGAATTGGATAAAAGTGGTATTCATCTTCTCAAGAAAGTGAATAAACATATTTCCCAAAATGTTGAACTACTCCTTTAATTATAAAAAAGTGCACAAACCCATTGATATAAAACCCTCAAATCAAATTGACCCCGAGTCACAACATTTCAATGGTCTGATGTAACAAAAAGCAAGCCTCCCAAAAATCTACTTGTACTAGGACACACTTGATAAACACTTGAACTGTACTTGGACCAGAAGTTCTTCTTAAAGACATAAAATAAACCAGAGTGAAAAAAAATGCAGGAGTATGTATGTAAAACCCTATAACTGTCTTTTTCTGTCAATTTGAGAGCATGATTTATTGATTTCATGTTCAGATTTTGTAATTTTTTCCCTCAAAACCATGACCTTGCACTTAATAGCCCTTGCTTTGCTTAGATTTGCTCTGCTTCTGCTCAAACTGTTTGTTTGCTCCCAGACTTCTGCTCTGCTCTCTGTTTTTTTTTTTTTTTTTTTTTTGTGAAACAACCCTGAATCCCCCAACCAATAGAAGGCCAGATGTAGTGTTGACCAATGAAATGATCCGTGCCTCCTGGACTTCTATTGGTTGTGGAATTTTGCCATATTTGTTGCACAAAAAAATTAGAGAAAATGCAGAAATCTGAGAGCAGACGTTTCACGAGCACACAGAAGCAGCCCGAGTGTGAGGAGATGGGCTAAAGCTGAAGCAGGAAATCTGCGCAAGCAACAATAAATCTGAGTGCTAGCACACAGTTTGAGCAGAAGCAGAGCAAATCTAAGCAAAGCAGGGGCTATTAAGTGCAAAGGCATGGTTTTAAGGGAAAGAATTACAAAATCTGAATGTGAAATCAATAAATCATGCTCTCGGATTGAAAGACAATGTTCTTGAATAAAAGATAGGAAAAAAAGAAAGCCTCATATACTAGACAGACCTGGATTTCAGAATGAAAAAAACAGAGGCAGTGTGAAAGACAGATGTAGAAAGGGCAGGCTAAAAGTGAGAAGAGACAGATCATCTCAACGGGAATAGACTTTGAAAGAAGAAGGATGGAGGCAGAAAGGTAAGACGTGTGGCTTGTAATGTGGCCTTGTAGCTGAGGTTTGGCCCTGTGTGTGTCCCCTCTGCCTGACCCTGCCTGCCATACTGAAAAGCCATTCAGTGCCTGTTTGGTAGAACAAATGTTGTACAGAGCGGAACATGCTTGGCTTGTCTGACGGTGTAAAATCACACTTTCAAAGCACCACTGCTTTCTCCATTAAAGTTTTCCATGGAAAACCAGCAGCCAAATTCCAGAATTCCCTGTCGAAGTGTCAAGCTGAGGCTGATTTAGAGCACGTATACAGTACGTATGTGTGCGTGCGTGTGTGTGTGTGAGAAGGAGAGACAGAGAAGGTAGAAAGGGAAAAATACAGAAGAGAACAGAGGAAAAGCTGCTGTTGTCCCGTTTTCCTAAACCACAGCTTCAGTAACGAGCCAAGCAAGTGAGACAGAGCAAATCAAACAGCTAGAGAGGTAGGAAGAGAACGAAGCAGCACATGGGTGTTTCAGGGTGGCCCACCACTGCAATGTAATTATCATCACTGCTTTTCAGCGTAGCATTAACCTTGCACCAGTGTTTCAGCGGAGAGAGGGTTTCATCAGAACAGGATGCGCCTGGGACTTTCCACCTGAGCGGACTGAGAAAGGAGCAGAACAGAGCAAAGTCTGTGCCAGTTTGCGCTACTACAGCACAATGCAGACGTTGACTCACACCTCTGTCATAGCAGTGCAACGTGTGGACATGTAGCACCAGGATTCATTAAACAGCTGAGACCTACACGGAGTTACTGTACATTGTTTAGCGCGGGATGAAATTAGGTTAATAGGCGTCTCTGTCTTTGTGTACGGAAAAGAAGCTGACTCCATGCGGTTAATTTAACAAGTTTCCCCCACAGTCATCATGTCTGTGGTTCATTGACAAATACCTGAGGCATGCTCTGATGATGTCAGAGTGTGTGTTGATATAGTTGCTATGGTGACAACTTCCCAGACATGAGGTGTGATGTCATTCTGATGACCTTGGGGTTTTATTTTGAAGATTTCATGAGCATCTGCCCCAATCACCACAGTGTGGACAGTTAAAAAAGCATGAGTGGTGTTGAGGGGAAAGAGTCGACATACAGCACGGACTCTTTTTTTTTTTTTTTTCTTCTCTTACATCCATGCTAAGTGATAATTTATGGCTAATCTCACAGACAAGAGGTCAATCAGCTGTCTATCTTGGACCTGGACACTCTCACCTGCAGCTCCAATTCACGTGCTACTCTCAAACTTTACGATAGGCCATCAAACTACCGAGCCAAGACTCATTTAGTTAGAGGGAAATCTGCACATTTTTTCCACCCGCTTTACATTTTCCATTGTGATTGAGTGTGTGAGCGTATGTGTGTCTGTGCGAACGAGTATGAGAGAGACATACAAATGGACGGAGAGAGAGAGAGAGAAAAGCAGACTCCTAACAAAAGCCACATGTTAAGTATGAGGCAGCCGTCCAACTACAGTCCGACACTCTGGTTCAGAGCACTGTGGCTCTGGAAGACAGTGAATACATGCAGGGCCACTTTACACCTCTACCGAAATGCATATAGTCTACCTGCTATATTCAATTACTTTGTTTGAAATGTGTGCATGGCTCAGTTTTAGCTAATAAATTATGTGAATGGACGAAGTGTACCGGATCTTCTTCAGCCCTCATGGGACATATTTTTGCATTCAGATTTTTTGGGAAAAGGTGAAAAGGACTGGGCAGCACATTAGACAGTGATAAATTTCTGTTTTTTTTATATCTAACTGATGTCATTGTAAAAGCTCTCATGGCTGAAGTTGGAGCTGTCCACTGTGAGGCTGTGTTTTATGTGCACACACACACACACACACGGCAGGACATGTATAGCAGCACATAAACACAACTTTAACTTTCCTTTTGCACCCACTCTTGGGCTGTGTATGTTCCACTCTTGACTACCAGAAGCTTTGCCCGCAATTTCTCTTTCTTACACTCATGAATCACTCAAATTACGACTTCAGTAACATCTGAGACAGTGGTAATTTTGTGTTTTAGCATACGAGCGCATGGTCCCCATCCTCTTTCCCCCCCCCGCCCTCCATCCCTCTGACATCTTTCCTGCCAACATTGAGATCCCTCTGTGCTGGATCCAGCTGACACAGATGGAACAAATGGTGAGCACAGCACAAAAGGAGACAGAAAGGCTAAGAGAACGAAGGAGATATATTTACAAAGATGAGTGGGTTACAAGAGGGTTATGAAATGGTGACAGTGACTCATGCAAGCGTTCTTCGCTGGGCTTTCCCAAACTTTTCAAGGGCTTCGCTATTCATAGTTTGCAGATGTGTCTCTTGTGAGTATTTTTTTTTTGTGTGAAAAAAACAGAACATTGAATTTAATTGTTTTAGAGGGAATCTGGTGAAAGGACATTGAGAAGCCTTAGAGGAACCATCAGTCTTACCTTTCGACCTGCTTGGCCAATCATTCCAACCGGGCCAATAAGCCCTGTGTCTCCCTGGAACACAAAGCCAGAATGAAATTTAAGAAATTTAAATGTCTGCGTGCACAAATCGTAGTTATAAATGTGCAAAGCAGGATGTGGTTACAAATTAATGTAGCATGTAAGAAAAGGAGGCATTTAATACCTTCTCTCCTTTAGGTGCTGGCCCAGGTGAGATGCCAGGGTCTCCTTTTCTCCCCTAATAGAAAGAGAAACACAAAGGACAACTTTGTATGAGTGAGAATTACCAGCGTCATTCGGTGATTTCAATCTCTGACAGTATTTAACTAACAATCACATTAACTGAAACATTTCACAGACCAACACGTTTCATTTAGACTGCCCAAACTTGCCTCTATACATCACGTACTAGACAATAAGAGGCTGGAATTGATGAAAAACAAGATTGAGATATAAAGTGACTGATAAATTGTTGCATAAAAACCAGTACAGATGTTTTTCTTAGCCGCATTGTGTGGGCCCCTCCAGCGTCACACACACCAAGCTTCATTGTCAGCGGGTAACAATAACGGGGGCTTCAGCACATCAAAGCTACAGATGGGAAATTACGTCGACTCCCTCTCTCCACCGCAGGGACCCCTGCTATTTACAACTTTGTTTCATTTATTTAATGATGACAGAGCAAAGATTGGGCCGCACCCCTCGGCATCGAACACTTCAGAGTCATTCTCTCAACACACCTGACAGGTAGAAAAAGAGCCTGATCTGCACCAGTCTGCCTAGCATTGACTGAGGCAGTCAGCACAGCAGGGTTTGCCTTGAAGAGTGTGTCTAAGCACTTTTTTACTGATGATCAAGGCTCTTGAATCTGGCATGTTTGAGAAAAACTGACATTTTTTTATTATTATTATCTAAAGATGATTTTGTTTGGCATTTTTTGCCTTTATTTGATGGTGAGAGAAGAAATACAGTGAGGGCAACCGAATTGGGAATGCTGCAGTTATATGGAATGCGTCTTAAAGAGAGTTTGATGAGATGACTGATTCCACTTTCATGTCTGTACAGTAAATATGATGATAGAGCCATTAACTTAGCCTAGCATAAAGACCGGAAACAGGGGAGAACAGCTAGCCTGGCTCTGTCCAAAGATAATAAAAATCCCCCTACCAGCACCTCTAAAACTGAAGTACAAGAATTAGGTGCATAATGGTAGGAAGAAGACTGTAAAAAAAATGAAGAATTTAACAGAAAAAACAGAAGGAGTAATATACATTACATCAGGGACATTTGGACAAACAATAGTCCCTATGGTTGACCCGGGGAGGTCAAGGCTCTGGTGATGGGGGAGGGCAGTGTGACCGCATGCAGCTGCACAGTTGTCATTTATGCAAGGCATTTTTATAATGCACTTAAAATACAGGCATTGCTCCTCGCTGTGTTCCCTGTGCACACAGTGCCAGAGGTCAAGGGTGTTTGCTGAAGCATACATCAGCACAGACAATCAGGTGAGGGATGCAGAGAATTTGTCTTGGACAGGGTCATCTCCTGTTCATGCGTTAAAATTAGACAGTTTTATTTGGAGTTCTCACTTTCTGTCTCATAATGTCTTTCCCTGGATAAATCACTTGGGGTTCCCCTGGTGTCTTACTACCTTTTTATCCCCTCTCCCCTTGGATTGCAGAGCAACCACACAGACTCACATTCATTGTACACAGAGAAAGGACAAATGACACACAAAGACATCAGAGAATATGTTAGAAACACTAAGAGCCTACAACGAGCAGATCTCCGAGAATCTCAAAAACCTAAACTAATTTTAAACGGAGAAATCCTGACATGTGTTTAAGTAATACAGCTCCTTATTTTTGTAACATAAACTGCCAAGTATAGCTGCACTGCCATGAACTTTTTAGATGGCCCCGCTGATTCTGCATCCATAAAACTCTATTACCTATGTTGCTCTTTATTGATTCCAGCTCATATGGAAAAACTAAAAATGTAACACATCCTCATAGGATTGTCATTCCAGTTTGAGGCAAGACAAGATCATAAATGCTTTATTAAAGGGAACATGATGTAGAAAGGAAGATTTCCATTTCTTTTTTTGTTTATAAAGCACGTCTTCTACTACATAAATGCTGTGAAAGAATCATAACACTCAGTCCACAGAGAAATGCACACAGCCTGTATTCAGAAACTGTGCCAGCAGCGAGCCAGCAACCCGCAACTCCAACAGGACCCCCCCCTCTGCCCCTACTGAAAGAACAAGTTTGTATATGTTTATTTGTTTATGTTTGTATATGTTTATTTATGCTATTTACTTAATTTATGTGCACTTGTTCAATTTCAGCTCAGTTCGAGAGTCTCTACTACTTTTTGCTGTCATTTATGGTCACGCTAGTTTCTTTCTTCTCCTCCGCTCTCTTTGGGCTACAATCCATTACCTGCGGTTGGTGTACACCATTCAGAAAACAGTCAGCCAATCAGAGGAGAGGGGCATTGGGCAAAAACAAAACAGTCCGTTTCAGGCTGAGTGAGACATCCATGGCTTATACAGGTGGAACAAGGTACTTTTAGATCATAAAAACATGCAAATGTTTGTAAATAGACCACGAAAATGAAAATAAAGAAATGGGAAAGGGGCATAATATGACCTCCTTAAATTATAGAGACAGGTAATGGTTTAAAGTGGAAAAGTCAACAAGGCTTTTGAGTTCTTGGCAAAAAACTGAAAGGCCTACTTGTGATCAAGAGTTAGACTAAGAGTGTGTATGTGTAAGATACCTTGAGCCCGGGTGGACCAGGTCGGCCAGGGTTTCCATGGGGACCAGGGGCTCCCTGTGGAAAAGCCAGAAAAGAGGGAAAACATCATCAATACGCGATAGAGATCTCAATCAGTCTTCATATTGGGATAGAGTTGATGCAGACTGTGGCTTTGCTACTGTTAGTGAGACCACAGGGAGGATGGGGGGGGGGGGCAAAACTGTCTGGAGAACCTCAGAAGCCTTCATGCTACTTTAACCTACTTTCCTTCACATCAACTGTTTGTGTGTGTGTGTGAGTTGGTGGTGAGGTATTTGGGTTTGGTGTTGGGGGGTAGAAGCTTACGGAAAATGGGGCTCTGTGGAGCTGTTTCACCATATGGATGTGGTTTTCCTGCCCCCTGTTGTCCCCCCCACCCCCTCCCGCCCCCCAACACACACACACACACACACACACACACACACACACACAAACCCACGCAAACACACACATTTGTCAAGCATCTTAATGAGTAATGCAGATCATCTCGTAGCATAACATTTTGAATTCCTCTGCCGGTGTGTGTTTCTGTCAGCATCGGCTGTTGCGGAGGAAATGAACAAAACTGTGTCTGAAAGCAAACAAGGCGAGATCTACAGTAGCAGCATATTAGTAATATGAACCAACTCGGCCTGTCCAGCAGCCCCATGGGAAAGTTTAGCCAGAGCACTTTGGAAGCCAGAGAATGAATCTACATCAATTTTTCTTCAGTTTAAATAGCAGCTGTCAGACAGAAGCACAGAGGAGTGTTGTTGTTGTTGGCCTATGTCTCTGCCATCCATCTATTGGTCCTTCTGTCTACCATCTCTTCCTCTGAGTGACTTTTTCCTGTGAATCTCTGACCTCACTCCCGTGCTCCACGTGGTGTGGCACCCATGGGCCCCTCACCTTCCCTCTGTACTGGGTCAAGGGTCGAGCGAGTCAGAGAGGGCGGAAAAAGAGCCACAACTGCTTTAAGAGCCGGGTCAGCTGGTTTCACTGAGGTGAGTCAAAACAAATCAGGAAGCCATTATGTTGGTGATCTGGTGTGCCGCATCAAAAAACAACATCTACAACATCCAGACAGGCAGCCATCTATTATCCCATAGAGAAAAAAAAAAGGGTAATCTACAGCTACAGCTCAACAAAAAAGCCCCTTTGAGCAAAATTCAGAGGAGCACTGGTCGGGTGTAGACATGACAAAATAAATGCCTGTTGCTGTAACTTCCTGTCAATGGGTGCTTTTATGACAGTCATGTCTGATTCACTTGATGAGATTGTCAGAGACGGAACTTCTCATGAATGAACAGGACGTTACTAAGCATGTATAAAGGTGTTGCTATCTCTGATGTGACTCATGGAAAACTCAGAATTTCCACACAGACAAATGATATTCAAGGTTTTGTATATTTTTCTTGTCAACGGATCTCATGTAAGGAGCCAAACCAACAATGAATCCTACTTACAAGTATTGTATGTGTATCCAAAGCCTGATTTATCTTATTCCTCTGTGCCGTAAACCTCCGTTCTTGTCCAAACTATTAAAAACACATCAACAAGCCATACTGTTGAACAAGATGACATGTTCCTTCATCATAAAGAGTTTGGGCATGGTAGTTTGTTTAGAAACAGCTTCAAAGACTAATAACAGCAATCACATTTTCAGTCTCTGGAGAGTAGTTCTGTGTACGGCAGACGCTGTGCATCTGCGGGAATGCGGTTCTGTTTACAGCGCTTTGTTCTTGACTTTGTACCATGTTGTTAATTTCTCAAAGAACTTCAGTACACACAGAATGACCATAATCTTTGTGACGAAGGAACATGTCACCCAGTGCATTGGTTGTGGCTCATTGACATGTTTTTAATAGTCATAAAGGAATATGATACATCAGGCTTTGGATACACAGATAATACTTGTAAGTAGATCAGTTCATTGTTGGTTTGGCTCTGCACATGAGACTTGTTGACAATAAAAAGAATATAGAAAATCAGCCAAAAAAAGAAATCTAATGGCAGTAATGTAATTTAAATTTGGTTTTACATGAAATCTGAAACATTCGGAAGTCTGGTCTGTTTTTTTTTGTTTCCTGTGTTATACATTTGTGATATCTTCATTCCAAGGAAGTTTTAATGATCTTGGCTCTTCTCCTCCCACACTCTCTTCCCCTTTCATTTTGTATGCAGCTGGCGATCCCTAGAGAGTTAGTGTGTCCAGACAGTGCTAAGGGGCGCTGTTTGGCCCAAAATAAACTTAAACAAACTAGACATGTTTGAATTACATGCTTCAAAATTAACCCCGTGGTTTACCGCAGTTTGGGCAGTTTGGGCACGGGCTGGCACCAACACTTGGTACTGTGCTCTCTTGTCTCCATGTTGTGTCCCTCTCTCTCACAACAGGTGTCTAATTAGAGAAGGCCAGGGTGGGGTGCACACAAGCTGAGGGCTATCAAATGAAAAACCACCAGCCTGTGAACAGTGATGCAGGACGTTACTGTGGTTCCTGTGGTAATAACGCTGCTAGCTTTGTCCATTTCATAGTGATTCTTCAAGTTGAGACAAAATGGCCAAAATCTAAACAAATGATAGCTCCTAATGTTTCATGTTATGGTAACTTTTGTGTTGCCTGTTCTGAGGTATATAAATGTCTGTGCTTGAATCTACAACATTTTATATCAGTTGGTTATAAGTGCAACTTAAAACCAACCAGGAAATACTGTATATGTACTTGATGGACTTTAAATCTGGATGCATGACATCGCTCCCGGGGTTACATTCCCACACAGAATATTTTAGACGAACCCTTTTAATGGGCTTTGCTGTAAACACAGTCTGAATTTCAACACTAGCTCGTAAAGACAGTTTTAATGTACAGTACATAAAGATAAAAGAGATTCTGTAAGATGCTGTGCCAAATGAGAGCTGAAGGGTCAAAATCTGATTAACTAACATTAGATCAAGAGAGCAAGTAAAACCCTTGGACGTCTTTGTAATTAAAGATCGCGGTTTGCACAGTAGAAACTTGGCCTCTGAGGAATCAGGAAATCATTTCACTGTTCGTTAAAGTCGCAACAGCATGCCTCGCCATCACTGAGTGAAAAGAGCAGAATTTGCAGACCGATGCCACATAAATTACAATAAAACTTCATAATAACAGAAGCAGACGGGGCAAATGAAGCTGTGCCAAAGTTTTTAGAGCTTAACACATCATGCGGTGACCAGAGTATATGAAAAAGGAAATATTAAATTATCGATAGTGTTATTTAGGCATTTACAACAATACTAGTAATAGCTCATAATGGCAATGACAAGTTTGAAGATTGGAAACCTAGAGCTAATTTTAAGCCAAACATTTAGCCTACAATCTGGCATTAAAAAATGCAATACAGTGCCCAAAGGGGAATTGCAAGAATAGTGAATTGAAGCATAGTCTGTGCGTTTTACTGTCTTGGAGCTTATTACAGTAATGTTCCAGAGGAGAGATCCATACACACAATTTACACTGAGGATTAAACAGACCCTTAAAAAGCTGCTCTGTCGCCTGGTGTTACCGAAACAGGCCAACATGCTGCCCTGAGCAGGGCTCAGCGCCTTTAATCATTTGACATTTCTTTACATTGACAGTTTTCCAGGTTGGTTTTCTATAAGAAATATCCATCTGGGACCTGAATTAGCTTTAAGTGTAGGTGAAGCAAGGCGGTGGAATAAGGTTTCGTGACAGAGGAGTGGTTTTGGAAAGGAAGCAAGAGGAAAGATGGGCGACAGAGATTTTTTTTCCACTCAGACAAAGACCCTTTTGACCCAGCAGGCTCCAGACATATATGCAGTCAGCCTTCAAATAGATACAGGCCTGTGTAGCCGCGATGCATCCACCACACGTTTCCTCTCACACCCTTCTACCACCATCGTCATTATACACACCTACAAACAGACTCACCCTGACTATTCGTGGGCACCAGCTCCTACCAAGAGCTTTCTGTACTTACAGCGGTTGCTGTAGCGACGGCGTCTCACACTCACATGTGTGGGATCAGAGGTCAAGGTTCATGGGTGGTGCTTGGTGGGCTCAATGGTGCTCTGTGTGTCATCATACAGACTTCCAGTAATCCAAGGCTACGGAAGGTCATGCAAAAAAACTGGCAGAGCTGCCAGCAGCTTTCTCTTTAGCAAAAACCTATGACTGAAATGTGTCTATTCATGTAGAAGATGATGCTTATAATCAAATTGTGCAATGCCACCTGTGAGAGCATAAATTCAGATTTGGAGTTAATTATTTCAGTGATGAACTAGTGAATTTCTTTTTCCCCCAAATTGAAAACACACTCTTATCCGAGAGTCTGGGAAATGTGTTTACGAGCGCATGTTTGCAAGTGTGCAAGTATATGTGCCTCAGTGTTTGCACACACACACGGCATGTGTACTCGGTAAATCTTAAATCTGGACTCATGACATCATTCTTATATTTTAGACGACTCCTTTTAATGGGCTTTGCTGTAAACACAGTCTGCCTTTCAACACATATGATCAGATCGTGCTATGCCACCTATGAGTCTGCAGCTAAAGAAACCTGCAGCATAAATTCTGATTTGATTATTTCAGTGATCAATGAGTGAATTTCTTTTTCTCTAACTGAAACCACACTATTATCTGGGCAGAGTTTGGTAAACATGTGTTCATGAGTGCATGTTTGCAAGTGTGTGAGTCTGTGTATATTCGCCTCAGTGTTTGCACACACATGGCAGCAGCAATTAAACTTGATAAATGCTTTTGTTTACAGGAAAGGACCGTAATATGTCTTTCTCTTTATATAGACAGGTCATAAACATAGCCACATATGTCTGTGTTACACGGTGTGGGATCCGTGTTGTAGCGTGTATACACTTCTGTGTGAGCTCTGATGTGTACTTGCGCATGTGTTAAACAAAATGACTGTGAGGTCAGAGTCAGACACTGGCGGCATGTTTGCAAATGACCTCTGTTAGAGCGGCATCAAAACCAATGGCCTTTACAAGTACTTTTTTATTGAAGAGGCTTGTTTTCATTGTTTGCACTTTGCAAACCAACCATTTCCCCTGACAATGCCACAGGCAGTTCAACAGCTGGTTCGCTGTGGCTGACAAAGGCCGCGTCTAAGCCACCAGGATGTAAATCAGTGTGAGGTGATTAGTCGATACATACGGCTTACGAATGAGGTTTGAGACAGACATAAAGGCTTTACCAAAGACTTTTTGGAATTTTTTTGTACAAACCCCTTTCAGGCCCCAACTGAAGCTGGAGAAACTGATTTCTCAGTTAATATGTAAAGAAAATCATCCAGTTAAATATGGGTCATATTTTCAGAATAGCTGCTGCTTTGTTCTATAAAAATAGTTCCCCTCATAATCATACTTATATAATACTTGGCTTAACTAAGTTCAGGCAGCTCTCTACTTAGAATTTTCAAGCCCAATTAAAGTTTTATTCCAGATAAGTTTGATTTGGATCTTAAGAAATCCACCTAAGCGGGATTGATGTTGTGGAACTGCAACTAGAGACGGGATGGGAGGTGCTGCTGGGGCTTAAATAGCTTTAATTAGAGCCAGACAAAGACCTCCTTATACATCTATAGTGGTGGGGGATCACAGAGACTTTAGCTTAAGAGTCTCTCAGACACAGACAGACACAAACATTAAGTAATAATTAAAAAACATGCATAAAAATACAAGAGCATATGCATCCAAAATATGCATGCACGTATACAATTGGACATTAAGCATCAATAAGTTATACTTGATGTATTTATATGATTCTATTGTCTGAACCGGGTGGGCAGTGTGTAATGTTTGTCTAGTAATTAACAAAGAACGGGAGGCTAATCCAAGTCTGTAACGTATATAAAAAGAAACAAGCTCTTTGAGGCTGTACTTAGGTACAGTGGTATTTTGAGTTAAGTGCTAACACCAGAATGCTAACAGGCTCACAATGATAATGCTAACATGTTGATGTTTGTCAGGTATAATGGCTCAATATCGAAGTTTAGCATGCTAATATGCTAACATTTGCTAGAGCAGCTGAGGTTTGGTTGGTTTAAATAAATAAATGTGGTTGGATTTATTTGCTCATAAACAAAAGTTTTGAGCAAATTTAACATTTTGATCGCTGAAGTGAATTATTACAAATCATCCAGAGGGGAACATAAATGTCTGCACCAAAATTTATTGCCAGTCCATCAAATAGCTGTTGAGACATTTCACTCAAAAGCCCTTGACCTTGTTGTATGCTATATGAAAAGTCAGGGGATCACTTAAGTCAGTAGGATTCATCCTCTGGGGACCATGTCTGTACAAAATTTCATGGTAACCCATACATCAGAGACTGAGTGAGAAACAGAGGAAGTAAAAGGGAATTCTTCAAAGAAGACCCACGAATGAGACTATATCTATTTAACTGCTGTGGAGAAAGAGGCCTTTCATTAGTCCAGAATGGGATTCCTATGAAGTGTTGCTGCAGCCTGCTGCAACAGTTCAGGCAGGAGAAGAAAGTCCAGTGGAGCCATGTGTTCCCTGTCTGTTTACAGTGCTTTTATTAGGCATCCTGTGGCACAGGCAGCCTTTTGAAAGGCCGTCTTTATAGGAGCTTTCCTGTTTATGCTTAGGGGTGGGAGGTCAGCACTCGCAGCCCCGTGCTGAATATGGTCAATCTGCCTGCATAGGAAAACTTTGTGTGTGAGTATGTGTGAGAGGGAGAGAGAGAAAGAGAGAGAGAGAGAGAAAGAGAGAGTGTCAGCTGGGTGATGGGAGGGATTTAAAGTGATGTGGAAGCCCGACTTGGCAGGTTATTATTGTAACTGCAAAAAAACGTTTCAGGACTTTGCCTTCTAGGCTGGAACACACAGATACAGTCCTCTCTGTCCTTGTCTGTCTGTTTTTCTGTCTGTCTCTCTGAGTCACCTCTCTGTCAGGGGGGTTATACTGACTGTTTGTGTTTGAACTTTCAATCAACATGTACGTCAGCAGCGGTAGCAAACACCCAAACCCAAACACACAGACACATGCAGAGAGATATCCGTTACAAACTTAAGCTTAGTAACACTGATGTATAAAAAGCATCTTAGAGACTAACACCATAAAAAAAGATCACTTCTAGAGGTTACAAAGGGAGGTGTGTTTAATGTGGCTGGAGGTGTTTGAGGGCAACCAAGAGGAGAAAGAGGACCTAGACTCACCCGAGGACCCCTCTTGCCTGGCAGGCCTGGCTTCCCTGGAGGTCCAAGCAGTCCCTGGAGAGAAACAGTATTCAGTCAGTGTTACATTTTGACATTTTGAGGGATACTATACACACACATACTCTATCAAAACCATCAGATCATGAAGACTCCTTTCTGTATTTCAACAGTGAACTCAGAGACAGACTGGGTAAAAAATTGACACCTTTTCATTCCCTGGGTGATGAGAGTTCAGCCTTATCCATCAGGAAGTACTGCTCTTGTGTGGCAGGAAACCATAGTAACACTAGAAGTAACAGGTCATTTCCTGCGCCACTTAATGCCCCTGTGTGGCTTTATCGGGCTCAATCGTTTTCTTTTAATCAAAAAAGAGGAAAAGGAGAAGTCAGGGAAAACAGAGGGCTTGCGGTTGTTGAGGCCAACCAAGAGCTACCTGCAGTGCTCTGGATCCTGATGCAAATGTGTGTTAAAGCCTCTGTGTGTAGCATTTCTAAAATGCTTTTTTCACTGTAAAATGCATTATAGTATTTTTACCATGTTGTTAAATCCGATGCCTGAGATAACACAGGTATGAAGGTCTAGTAAAAAAGCAGCAGCATCTACAATAAAGCACCGTTACTGACGTGTGAATGTTGTACCCTTTCTTTAGTTTCCTCATCTCAATTTTCACAAGGCTATGAACTTTAAGGGACAAGGGGAAAACTTCAAAAACAATTTCAACTTCAAAACAACGCCACAAGCCCTCTCATACACAAAGACCTCAGTGTAAAGGTTACTGTGACCACAGCTCCTACCTGTATACTATATAGCATGTCTGTCTCTGTTCCGGTTCATATCGCTCAGAATTACAATGCCCCCCCCCCTCCCCCGGCTCTTCCAGGATGACCTACATGGTTGAGACCACCCCTCTTGTTACAGGTGGTAGCACGCTATGGTGGCCTAAGGACCTGTCAACATCAACACACACCCCTGTCCATCTTGACGCTTCCACCCCCTGCTTCGGCCCTCCTTCCTTGTTTGTTTATTCCAAGTGTTTTTTTTCCTCTTTGCACCTGCCTGTCTTTAACATATTCCTTTCTTTCTTTCTGGGAGAATTCGCTTGTTGTCTTCTCTCTAGCCAGGGAGTCATAAGTCTCACGAAATTCCCACGTCAGAGAGCATTTTCCAGTCGCCACATTTCAAACACAGACGGGCGGGCTGTTTTGGGTTATGAAGTTTAGATGTGCTGAGTATGCCTAGGAGGGCATGATTTCTGCCGCCTGACAACTGAATCTAAATTACGTATTCAGAGTTTTGCTGTGATCTTTTTGAAAGCAACTGTAACTAAAAAACTACAACTTGAATTTACTTGATTGAAAGTGTTATAATCTCCTTTATTAAAAACGAAGTAAAAACTACTGGACAGTAAAGGTAGTAACTATCTTCTTATCCTTTACTGCCATAATATCAAATTAATCCCCTTAAAAGCTTTTTAAATGTGGAAACATTCAAGCACTCCAGCAGCTTGCACGTAGACACTAACTGAATACAGGAACCTAGACGTGCAAGGAATTTCACTTCATTTAATTTGATCTCAAAGCCAATATGGCTTCAATTAATAAATAATCATATTAAAAAATTCAGAACATATAAATCACATTCAGAACAAATCACTAGGTGTTTTTCCATTGGCAGTCACAGTGCAGCTCCTGCACAGTGGAAACAGAAGTACAGATTATGGATCTATTGCGTCTTTCAGTAAAAGATACTTAAGGCAGAAAGAGTGATGAGAGACAAAGCCAGTGACCAGAACGTGAATGAATGCAAGACTTTTCATTGGCTTCTTAGTTTCATATTTTTCAAAATGTGTGCGCAGAGAGAGAGAGAGAGAGAGACAGAGAGAGAGAGAGAGAGAGAGAGAGAGTATGTGTGTGTGTCTGTGTGTGCGAGACTGTGAGAAAGAGTTTATGTTTATGAAACCCAAGCTACGTTGAGAAGGAAGTGTGACTGGGTTCATCTGGCATCTTCCAGGGCACTGCATGGCAAGACTGAGACAAAGACACACACGTACGCATACAAATACCCACAAGTATGCATGTCTTTCTGTAGTTGTAAGAACACTCACATAATGCATTCCCTTGCTCTAACCTAACCATAACCTACAACTGAACCGAATTGAATTGAATTGCCTAACTGTGACCACATTATACTACTATACCTTATCCTTACAACAAAGTCTTGCCACGCATGACACAGAATCGCAACATCTGTGGTTTAATTCTGGCAGTGGACCTTTGCTGCACTCCCTAAACTATCACTGTCCGGTAAAGGCATGAAATTACTAAAAATATAGATTTGAATTTATAGATTGAACAAAATGAAATAGTTTCTAACTATGCAGAAATGTCCCCATTAAAGTGATTCCCACAAAAAATAATCCATCCAGTCGAACATATGTGGTCCTTTCCAATGACTCCATTTAAGTCAGAAACCTGACAAAACACTTTTTTAAGCACGTGTAATGTAGAACATGCCAATTCAGCATAACCCTGAACAATAACTGGACCATATGCTACAGTTTTTGTTCTGACACTTTGCTCTAGTTGGATGGTTTGGCACAGCTTTGTATTGACAGAGCTGCTCTCAGATTTGTGTAACCTACGATATAGTGTGTTTGGCATTAAAATGACAAAAGTCTCTTGGCTTCAGCATAGTATCAGCACTTGTAAATGATGTCAGACACTCTTTAAGTAAATGACATCATAACACCCCTTAATCATCCTTCTTTTCAATCGTGGATTACAGCACTTCATATTGAGATTGCAGGTAGAGCTTGCTCAATGGCAGTAATTTGGTTGAGGGTAATGATAGTCGAGCCTGGCATGGACATCACGACAGAGGTAAATTAGCCAGCCCTAGACACACTGCACTCTGCAATCTACAGCAGTAAATTACAGACCACTACGAAGAGTAAGCAAGGCACACGAATCAGACACACAGGCCCTGCTCACACCTTACACTAAAATGACTCCTGGGTGATTCAATCAAAGGGTGGCTTTAAATATAAGTACAACACACCCCAAACATGCCGAGGAGATACAGAAGTTGGATTACTTAGGCCACATTTGGAAGTAAGGAACTGTGTTATCAACTTTGTGTAGTTTACCTCCAAACACAATTTATTTGCTTACTCCAAACAACTCAAACAAAACTCTGAAGTTGTTAACATAGTGTTTTCCTCTGCTCTGTGGTCATGTGTAAAGTGAGGCTTAACCCACAAAAAAAATCAATTAGACCCAGGAAGCTCAAGATGTCAGTCAAGATGTAAATGAGATGCAACCTGAAGCTGGGTGTGAACTGAAATCTATGGAAAAGGTGAAAATGGATCTGTCTGCCCTAGTGTTCCTGCTCCTAACCTACCTTTCTGACTGCATTGGGAAGCTGAATGATGGTGTTTACTGACTGCTTTGACCCTTGACCTAGCTTTGAAGGAGGGCCATGTGACCCCCACTAGCCCTCTATGACAGAGGAATCTGGTGAAGAGACGGCAAGGCGTCAGACCTGACACGTCACACCCAGCCTGGAGGGTTCTGTGCACAGAGGAAGGAGGAAAGGTGGGAGGAAAAGTAGGATTTCTAACCTGTGTGGGAAAGGAGATAGTGCTACATTAACCTACATATCTCTGTGGTCTCTTATTTCCATCTCCAGAGCACTAGAATCAAACCTGGTCTTTCAATGGTGACAAAGACCACTTGCACTTTCACCACTTCACTAACATAAACCATTGAACTCACCACCCACAACTGCCAGCACAAACAGTCGAGGCATACCCTGCATGCTTCTTGCTCCTGCATCTTAGTTGAAGTCTCACCAGAGCCAAAAAGGGGACCATACTACTGTCAATTTTAGCTGTTTAAACTGGTTCCCCACCAGTCCATTTGGCACCTTACATCTTTAAAGCATGTGGTGCTAGCTAGCCCTTCATCCAAATCAAAAAAGAGTGCTGCCCATATACATATAGTGTAAATTTACTTGCCTTCTTTGGGGCAGACACACAAACAAACACTCATTTATCAACTCAGCAGCAAATAAATGTGCTTACCTGGGGGCCTGCTTCTCCTTTCTGTCCTACAGGTCCAGCCAGAAGCGAGAACTGAGTTGGTGCCACCTCCCAGCTTTGGAAGCCATCAGTAGCAGGTGGTGTTACTGGATTGTATGACGGTCTGGTAGGTCGTGGAGTAACTGGAATCTTGGGGTTAGTTCTGGCCTGCTTTGTTGGCTTTGTGACCTGTTTGGAGTCTGGCTTGGAGGGTTTAGCAGTTGCAGTTTTGGATATTGTTGATTTTGAGGGGTTGACTTTGGATATTGTTGGTTTAGAAGGGACAACTTTGACAGAATTTGCTTTGGGTTTGGACAGAGTGGCTTTGGATGTTGTAACTTTTGGCTTGGGAGATATTTTCTTGGCTGTGGTGGGTTGTGGTTTCTTTGGGACTGCACTTTGGTCTGATAAGGCAGAGTCAGGCTTTGTCTTGGGGGGTTTGGTGCCGTTAGTGGCAGGAATAGTAGGTTTCTTCTTGTTGTCTGATCCTGCAATTGTCTTTTTGGGGCTGCTATGAGGAGTGGGCTTAGGGGGAGTAGGTTTGGAGGGTTTCTGATTTGAAGCTTTAGAGGTGGAGGGCTTCGGGGTTGGTGGTTTTGTTGGGGGAACTCTTGTCCTGAGTGGTGCTGTGACAGTTTCGGTCCTTGTCTTGGGAGGCGGAGAAGCCAGCCCAAGGTGGGGTGTGACTGGCATCATGGTTGCCAGCAAGGGTGTAGGAATGGTCCCAGGATTGGGTTTTATTGTTTGGGTGGGGGCCACATATCTGACAGCCGAGGCAGCAGCGGCAACACTCCTGGCTAGGCTTAGCCCAGTAGGCTTCCTGGCTGTTTCTGGGCCACCACGTTTAGGTGTAGCAGCGGTAGCTGTGATGTTTGTTTCTCGTGTTAAGATAGGCAGCAAGGGAGGAAGGTTAGGCCTGTATGTGTCAGCTTCCCTGCACTGTTTCTTAATGTACCTGCAGTAGTTGTGAGCTGCCTGTGCAGAAGGGACTAGGTCAAACTGGCAGATGGCTCCTTCAAAGTGTGCTGAAGCTTGCTGTTGGCTCGTCCGCCCCAACAGGAAGGAGCCCTGGAGCTCTGGAGCCAGTTCCTCCTCATTGCCCCACCCAAAGTCTGCATGAACACTCTGCTCTCCGCAGGAGGCATATAGAGTCACTCTCTGTCCATTAATTCCCACTGCCAACTGGTGCCACTGGCCATCATGGGGCTCATAGGGCAGTGCCACCGAGGTGTTTGGTCCTGTGTGAAGGACCAGTTTGCCTGGTACAAGCTGCAGACCGAGAAGGAGCTTCTTGCGGCCTGAGAGCAGGGTGAAGAGGAAAGCACTGTTGACACGGTGTGAGCGAACACTCAGGACCAGTGCCACGTTGGGCCAGACGGCCGCTGGGAAGACTGAGCGCAACGGAGCTTCGATATGCGCCCGCTGGTTGAGGATGATCCCAGATCTGAATGGAATAACCCCTGTTGGCACGGAGCGCGATGGCTTCTCTCCCTTAAGCCCCAACTTTTGGAGGATGTCCACATCTGGAGAGAAGGGAGAGTGATGTTAGAGGTACAAATAATTCTGACAGGCTTGTTTATGATCTTAACACATCAGTGCAATTAGACAACAAAAGCTTATTATCGTGTATCCTCTTAAGTATCTGCCAAGTATATTTTAAGATTTATTTTAAGATTGAAGACTTAACATTACCCTTCTGATACATCTGTTTTGTCAATTTGTGATTATTCTTTTACATTATTATTGTCTAAATAACTATAAGTCTGTCTTATATGTTTTGTAACCTTTCCATATAGAAATTACAATCTTTTTTTACAATAATGACGAATCTGGAAATACATTAACAGGAAAAAATGGGTACACAGTGAAGGATGGTTTCATAAGACAAAGGATACATCCCAGTTCACTTAATTTCATTTCTCCTCACTCCTCTGAGAGGAATTAAGAGATTTGGAGCATCCTTAAAGATGTCAGATCTGACTGGTTTCCAGGAGTGCGGACGGATGAAAAATGAGAACTGAGATGTACCCGAGTGCTTGACGCCAATGAGGAAGCATCAGCAAAGAAAATTCTGGATAGCTGGATAAAAAATGTCATAAGGGAGTATTTTTAAAAAGTCAAACATCACTCAAAACAATTGTGAGGACACAAGAGAGCAATGAGTTAGCAGATATGGATGAGAGCAATCATGCTGAAGGAATCTGTTAAACATCTTTAAATTATTAATAGGACATTCTGGAGTCATTGTGAGAATTTGCTCTTCCTGAATCAAGAGAGGCTCAGCAAAATATTTTAATATATTTTTGCCAGTGGCTGTTGGATTGGCTACTCTGACGTGTGAGCCAATTTTCCAATGACTTCCCATCAACAAAATAAAAACAGTATTGCTATCACATATGACAGATATGGCAGCATCACGACCATACATCATGTCAGACTGATCTTTCAGTGAACACAGAACAGCATTTCACAAAGTGGTGTGTGGGATGGAAAAAGATGGTTGAAGCAAAAACTGAAATACAAACAATAATAAACTCACTGGGTTTTGAGGTTACCAAAATGCTTCTGTAGGCTGTCTAGTGCAACTTGAGGCCAAAACAAATGACTATGTATAGATCCAGGCAGACATAAATCTAGGCTGATGGTAGGGGAGTATGGAGAAACCTTGGATGGTGGCTTTATGCTCTCTGGGTAGGTAGATGCTGCACACAGGTGCTGTGGTGGCTTTTGTTTTAAATGTCAGTATTTAACAGCCTCATGCTTCTCTCCAATATGGCAAGTTCTGGCATCATTTTGAAGCATAAAACAACTTTAAGCATTCCTGTAACAAATGGCCTCAACATATGTTTATTGCTACACAGGCCTGCAAATTCTTAAAGGAGCAGCTCTCCCCAAAATATAATATTATCTACAATATATCTATAACCTATACTCAGCCACTTAAATTTAAAACCCCACTGAAGTTGGTAGCACCACAACACAAACAGCAAGCTTAGCCTACTTAATTTTTGCCTTGTATTTGCCTTCCTGACTTTGGTTACTGAATTGGGTTTTATCCTAAACATTAGTTAGTTAAACGCAACTACAGCCACTTTAATAAAAAAATACCTATAACATTAACACCTTTAAAACAAACTTTGACTTGCATTTAAATAACTATACCAATTTAAACAAGAAGAACATCCAGCTTCTGACGCATGTTGTGCTTTTTTGCTACTAATAAATTCACTAAAATCCAATTACCAATGCAACAGAGAACAAATAAATGCAGAAAATATATCCAGCTCTTCACTACATCAACATATTTTTTGTATGTAAGGACTCCATTGCCAATAAGTGGCCCCTTCATCCCCTTGGTCACATGGCACGGAGCGAGACAGGACTTTGTTGTAGGTGTTCACCCAGTGCAGAGGGAAACATGACGGCTGGCGGAGGTAATTGTGAAGGGGCTCAGTTGGGGCCAAAGCAGCCAGTACCAGGAACACACAATCAGGCTAAAGGACCTAATCCTCTCTTAGTAGCCATTTGGCCAACCAAGCTAACAAATATGCATTTGTGAATTTTGAGGCACGAGGGGGCAAAGTTCGGGTTCTAAATATACGTTCGGTGTAAATTATATTACTTCCACTACAATTGGCACATCTGAGTAAGTGAGTCATCCGAGTCTAAGTATATGAGCTGGAAACATTTGCTTCACTGATATGAAGGCATGGCATCTTTGTTTTAAGGCTTTAGAGGATTAATGAGCCAAAGGACATCGGCATCATCAGACAACCTCCTGCCCTTTTCATCAATAGAGTCAGTTGTGGACATTCAGAACATGTCCATAGTAACCACAAGTGAGCACAGCATCTTCCTGCCTGGGGCAGAGCAAAATTTCCAGCATACCAGCCAACTCTGACTCCCTGTTGTCGGGGGTACCAGAGCTCGGTTTCTCTGACCTAGGCCCCTCAACATCTTTATTCTCTCTGGGCTCACTCTGACCTGTGGTTGCTGGGCCTCGTCTAATGGGGACATGTGTATAGAAGCTCTGCTTGTGAAAAGATGGAAAAGTGGGCAAACAATGTTGATGAGATGACAGAAAGTGGGAAAGATGAGGCTACAGACAGATGGGTCCTAACAGTTGCTGTATTGGTAAGCTATAGAGAGCAAGGACTTCAATGAAATGCTTGTCTTTCTGTAATACAAGGCTTGTTTCATTGGACCACTAAAGGGGTTTCCAACTTTGGAAATATGTGATTGCACGGAAAGTTTTTTTAAAAAGTTGGGCGAGGATTTAATTCCTACAGTAGAAGCGCTGGTAGTTATCAAGCAATTAGGCCCAAGGGAAGAACTTCACCTAAACTAATGTGTCTAGTATGGAATTATTGAGTGCTAATGCCCCACTTGTTCATACAACATTGTGCTAAAAAAAAAGACATCTAAAAAAAAATATTTTTGCACATTAAAAAGGGAGCCAAATTGAGGCATGCCTCTCTTATACAGCCAGTTCTTTGTGGTCTTTCCATGTTCTGTATGAGGCTGTAAGACTTTCCTTTACCTCAAAACATTAGGGCTTTATAAAATAGCCTGAAGAAACAAGACCTACTAGAGGTATAATGTATACCCATCCACAGAGTGAATTCTCCTCTCTGTGTGGTCTCTGCACTAAAGGACAACAGGACTTGGCAGCGAAATGGGGGGGGGGGTGCATTATATGTATCTGTTGCGTACATAGACTTCTGTCTCCAAATTTCTTTTGTTTAAATACTGCTTGCATTATAACTGGGGCATACATTAACCATGTGGTATTAGATGTGCAGTGTATTGGATGGATGTAAACACACATGCAAACCTGTGTTTAACACATGGCTGGAGTTGCTTCACTCTGTGCCAAGTTACTCAAGTAGGACAGATAGAAAGACCAAGGCTATTCACTCTAATGTTATCCTGTAATGTTATCCCTTGTAGAGGATGAAGTCACTGATTCATTCAAACACACTCAAAATAACTCTTTGGCTTGGCTGAAGTAGCCTGCAGTGAGCTATTTAGGCTATATCTGAATGGAAAAGTAATCCCCGCAGCAATACATCACATGTATTCCCATAATATCAGATTTGTGATTGAAACTTAAAAGTGTTTAACTACAAAACCAAAGTTCTGTCACGTGATTTAAGTAAATGACAAAACGCAGTAAAAAAAACAAAACAATTTTACTTACTTTTTTGGAATTTTTTTTGTGGCTTTTTGCCTTTATTTGATAGTGAGAGTAGAGATACAGACAGGAAAAGCGAAGAGAAAGATAAAATGGTTTGACACGCAACAAAGGCTGGATGTTGAATCACGGATGTTGTGGTAATTTAGTACGTAAGTTAGACCATTTTACCTCTAAATGTATACCATTGCAGTACTATTATGAAAAATTTAATTTATCTCACAGTACAGTATGCAACATAATAATTGGGTTCATGCTCCAAAAGGGAATTTCAGGCAAACATTTGGTCAGGTTGAGCCAGGTGTCTGTCAAGGATCTTATGGAATATGCAGCTTCTTAACAGGGTGATGAGAAGGAACTTTTTTCCTCCATAAAATACAGCCTGACACTAGCCTCTTGCTTCTCCCTTTTACTTCTACTCTACTTGGTTGAGGAGGGAAAGGATCAAAAGAATCTCTCTTTACTCTGGCTTGACTGGGACACTGTACAAGAGAGTGCAGTTGTGCCTAAACAAGTGCCTGTTGAATGCACCACACATATGAAAAAGAGCGTGCAGTGTTCATCATCAGTGTTGCAGCAGTGATGCTGTGGAAGAAATGTATCACTGCAGACACTCTCTGGGAAATGATTGACAGGCTTATACAGTAGCCATAGTGACTGATTGCGTTGAGGGTTTAAAGATGCCTTTCTTCATTCATATGGCTTTGCTCTTAGAGAGTGCAAACCAGCAAATTTAGCCACTCTGCAACAGTGATGTTGCCAGATTTGACAGATGCCAAGTAACCCGATCAGAGCCTAAAACCCACTCAGCCGAATTTTTTACTTCCATTCGGGACAGGTTTTTTTTTTCATCCATCTGAGATGCTTGTTTTTTCGGTAATGATATTTTCTTAAAATAATACACAGCTTGGTCACAAATAACTGCATGGAGACCAATCTAAATCTAGGCAAATCCAAAAGCACGATTACAGCAGTAAAAATCATCTCCATCAAGTCTTCTGGACATTATATTAAAAGTAAAAAGCCAACAGCTTTTTCAAAGCTTATCACAGAGCTGTGATTTGTAACTGAATATCAACTTCAATAGGAAAAAAGTTTCCACCTTTTCAGTCTTTGCATGTCGGGCTTATTAAACTTTGTATCCTGTCAGTCTTAATCACAGTAACTGAAGAAGAAAAGAAAAGGGGCTGATTCACTGGACTGTATCTATAACTTTTTATCAGGGGAAACTGCCAAATGGCACAAATTATCTCAAGCTGCTCTGAGTATTTTTACCTATCCAATCACAAAAAAAGGTAGCCTAAAAGGATGGAAATACAATCAATCTGGCAACACTGGTCATAAATACTGACAACCTGACAAACTGTCAGTGTACATTGTAACACACTGAGCTTGCACAATGGACAAAAATGATCAGATTGTTTTAATATTTGAACAATTATAACCTACCCTGCACGAATCAAAATCTTCAGCGGTAGTCATGACAGTGACTTTTACATCCCATCAGCATAAATTACGCCAGTTAGACAGGATTGTCTGGAGAGTGAACTTTCTCTACAGTGGTCAGCTTTCAATCTATGATCTATCTGTTCACACAACTTAGCTTACTCAACACCTGTCGTCATGGCAACGGTTGGCCCAATTCTCAGAGCAATGTGTTTACGCGCTTGGGCAGTGACCAAACAGCCAAAGAATAACTCCAAAATCCCCCCCAGTGCTCCAATAAGTTTTACAGTTTTTTCCACTGGTAAATATGCAGTGAGGAAGAAATATGTGAGAAAATGAAGCGACTAAATGGAGATGAGGTGCAGGCGACTGGAAGTCATGTCTTACCTTCAGAGTGTACTTGCGTAAGTCCCAGGTAACAAGTACAATATAAAACGGTACAGAGCAATAGGGCTCTCCTGGGGGAGAAGAGAGGAGAGAACATTAGAGGGAGGCAGCAGTGACACAGTCATGAATCATACAATTACTGATGTTTATCTCTTAAAATGATTTAACTGCCTTGTTATTTACCACTGAGGGGGGAAATCTTTTGCTTTAAGAGGATTAAAATGTGGTCATTAAGGAACCTTCTGTGTGGTACCACAAAGTCACGTAATAAACCAAAACTACAAAACTGATGTTTTATGAATCATTTCAGGGTATGATAACTATCTGTAACCATTGTTTAGAGTTTTCATTAGAGGTTTACATCACACTGAAACACAGATTCAAACAAACCCATGTGCTTTGCCACTGAGCTGCTGCTTCCACATGAATAACAAATGGGAACTGGGTTCTGCTAAAGCACTTACAAGTGTCTCTCTCTCTCTCTCGCTCACACACACACACACATACAGAGAGAGAGAGAGAGAGCTTCAAATTGTGGTTTTTAAGACACAAACACAACAGTAGACTTATCCATCAACTCTCTTCCCAAAACCAATATGTGTATGCACGTGCACACGCGCACACACACACACACATACACACACACACAGAAATAGTCTCTCTTGACACCCCCGCCACATCCAGGTGTGCGGCAGAGCTGAGGGGACTGATTGGCAAGTGGACTGAGAACTCAGTGGGGGACCGAGATCTAGTGACAGGCTGGAAGCCACTGTTTACTGCTGGAGGTCATCCAGACACACATAGTCACACACACACTGGAGGAGGAAATGTGTATAGCAGCTGTGGCTGTGGAGGGCCACAGGCAAGCTAGCAGTCGAGGGCTCCAAATACATGAACGTGGGAAAGACGGTAACTATTATATAAACATGTTTACCTGCACTTTCCCACGCTGAAATGTGTACCAAAACAGGGACAGACAGATATTTTTCGAAATATTTCAGCCTCTGCGTTAACCAATGGCTGCTTGTGCCTGAATGATTATAATCAGAGTGTGTGTACATATGTGTAAGTGTGCGTGTGTCACGGTGTGCTTGCATGTGTGTTTGTGGCGCCTACGTCTGCTCCTTGTTGCTAATAAAGCCTCATCATAATCAACCCCACACACAGCTGGCTGTGGTTACTCATGATGCTTAGTTTGTGTGTGTGTGAGGGAGTGTGTGTCTTCCAGACTGCCAGCTGGTTACAGTCTTACTCAGTGTCTTATCAGCTGAGGAAAGATCTGTTTTCTGAAAATGAGTCATGATCGCTGAATTTTTTTTTTTTTTTAACTGCAGCAAAATTGACTCTCATTCTTTTTCTTTGGCTTTTAGATTTTGGTAGTTTGTTGAGGATTTCATTATGGTGCTCCTGAAGTGTACGTGACAGGTTAGGATTTTCCTTCTGTGAAGCAGTTGAAGGTGGAGGTGGATATGTGTGCGCGGAGGACATTTAAATCAGTGGATCTGACATCTGTACACGGACCCTGTCTGGTGTGGTTTTCATACTGCAACAGTGAGCTATGACATGACTCCCTGAGGGAATTCTCAACTAAGCTGAGTGGACAAAATACAGGCCAGCTGAACAATACCTCTTCCTATGTCATCCATTAATCCAGTCAGTCTAACCTATATATTATACTACAAACCCCAGAACTCACATTTCAAAGACAGGAAGGGGAGGAACACTCTGCTCTGTAATGCTGGAAGAGTGATTTGCAACTCATCTATCCCTTGAATCTCATCTGAATTTCATTCATCTGCCCTAAACTGAGATTAGCATAAGCACCTCCTTTACCATTAGACAGCCAAGAATCGAAATAAATAGCAGAGAGACAAAAATAAAGTTATCGAGAAAGAAAAAGTGTGACTGAGCAATAAACTGATGGAGAGAGTGAGTCAGAACATCTGGATGTTTGACACATTTTTTTTTAATTTACTCAAGTGGCAAAGAAATTCAATTTTTTAAAAGTTTTGACAAAGCTATTCGGTGTCATTGTGCAATCTGCAGCAGTAGTCAGATGATAAACTGTCATAGTTCTGCAGTGTTCATCACCCTCCTGTAATATGTTTTTGCCATTATTGTCTGTATCACTTTTCCTAATCCTTGACTGCATTACCCCTGTCCAAACTCTGATTCTAACCTCTCGACACCCCCCACCCCCCTCCCCTCCATCTCTCTCACACACACACACACACACACACACACACACACACGCACACACACGCACACACACACTGTCTGCAGGCCAGCAACCAGTCAAAGGTTGAGGAATAAGCCACTGAGAGGCCAGTGTAGTTTCCGTTTCTTTTCACAGGCTTGGACTACTCAATGATTCCTGAAAAGATTTCCCAAAGGAGATCCTGCCCCCTGAGCACACACACACACACACACACACACACACACACACACACACACACACACACACACAAACACACACACAGTGGAAAATTCCTATGGATGAGGAGACACTAACAGAGGTTGATGAGGAGGAGAGCGTAACTGGCATCTCATAAGCTCAGTGGTATAGCTGTGTATCAATCATCTGTTCTTTCTGCGGTCAAGTGTTCAGACTGTTTACTTCCCGATCAATACGACCTACATCAGTCTTGTTTGAGATGTTCCAGGAGATGTAAGATGTTAAGAGTTCATGTGACTCATCTTGATATCCTGCTCTGGATTTGGAAGTAGAAGAACTACTGTAGTTAACTGAGTCAGAGCAAGACTGATTTACTCAGAAAGTATGTGTGTGGCCACACATTACATTATTAAAATTAAGTTAGTTTGTTCTTTTTTCTTCAATGTAGAAATCTGTCAAAATATACTACAATAATACATTGCCCTAGAATAATTGCAATGCCTTTACAATAGAGTGAGATATAAAGAGCGACACCGTGTGGACATGTGGTGAATGATGGCTGACACCTCGCAGGTTGACTTTCTTCACTAAATCGCAATCCATGCACATCTTCAATGAACCATGTAATTAGAACACTGTTGGACAGCTGCTAAATTTGACAGAAACCTCATATTTATATATATATAATTTTATTTTTCTTAACACATGAAAAATCATTTCTACACAACATCCAGGCAGGTGGGATAAATTATGGAAAAATGGATGGAAAAATTAAAAACTGGGGGGGCGATGGTGGGTCATATCTCCGGAGTTTCCATCTCCCTAGATGATTGTATCTCTTCCATCTAGCCACTGAACCATCAACCAAACCAGATGCTGACAGCGCAATAAAACCAAATATTAATCTATGGTAAGACTGACGCGTGCGTGCATAAATGAATGAATGAATAACTTTTCAGTATGAACTGGACAGCTGGAAGATGCGTGTACCTAACTAGAATAAAACTGACGCCAAGACAATCCCAAACATTTCACTCCATATATTACAATAGCCCGATGCTGTAAACACATGCGCACAACATCTGCATTTCATGTCACCGAGCACTTAACTCATTTACAGACGTGTGTTGTTTATATATATATAAGCTATTGTTGCAAAAACCTGATGTTGGTTTTAACCATTAAGCGCAATAGACATTTGTTTAAAGTTGGATTTCTCATTCACCTTTTAAAAAAATCTGCTTTTACTACCCTGCGTAAAAATTGGCTGCGGGCTCTGTGCGTAAAAGTAAAAACATGGAAAGCATCTTAACAAATTTAACACGCACCGGTGGATGCTGATTTACCTCTCATGAAACTTTATAGATCTAAATAATTGCTTGTTTTGCTTACTCAATCTGATGAGTCACTTTAGTAAACACTATGATGGCAATGCTCCTGCATGAATTGAGTATATGCCACAGAGGATAAGTGATATTTGTTTTCACAGTCTGTCTTGGGCAGAAGTAAACAAGTAAGAGGAAACGTTGAATTAGATATAACCTAGATAAACTGTTTCCAAGTAGTCCTGGTGATTAGTATTTTTGTCTACTTCACATAAAAATGTAGAGGAAAAACAATGTAAACAGGGGAAAAAATCGCCATATTTTGACATTTAGTTATGCTAAATGTCATACAAATAACAAATGACACCCGTGGTTCAAACAGACCCCTACAGAGCCTCAATAGTCCCCAATGGACATCACTGCTGCATGGTGAGCTGGACCACTGCCAGCCGGCACATCTCAGGTACGCACATGAAGGCACACAGTTCCTTCATTTCATCCCCGCCAGTGATCAAGTCTCACCTCAGCTCTTTTCCAACATCCTTTCATCAGATCACACGGAAACGATACAATAAATGAAAAACAAAACAACTGTCACTTACTTTGTGTCTAGATGAGAGGTTTTGCAATCTCTCCTTCGGGTGCCTAAATTCATTTGTATTCATTTGTCCTGGCAGTCAAAAACCTGATCCGTTAATCACAGCGTGACTCCTTTGCAAGGGGGGCAGAAGACACCGGTCGCCGTTTTACACATTTGAAAAGCTTGAGATGAAGTTCCAGAGGAAAAAACTCATGTTGATTTGCCTGTCAAGCCCGACATAAATTCCTTCTGGCAGGATGGTTTGACAGAGAGTTTCCCTGCGCGATTGTCTGTCGATATTCCCCTGTGTTTCATTCATTTATGCCGATCCAGATTCAGGGACGCGCAGCCGGAGAGAAAGCTGGGTTCTTTTTGGAGGGGGGTTACGGAGTCAGGAGCGTTGGACTCATCCCTTTCCTTTTTAAATAGGCTTTCTGTGGGTAAAGCGATGGCAAATGCACCGCACAGCCAGGTGTCAAGTTACAAACCCAGCGGTTGTATCGAGCAACTACACGCCTTCTCCAGGGGGTGGCCACATGGATCCTATCCAAACCCCATGCACCGGTAAACCAGATGAATGAACCACGGTGACACTCGGTGGGCAGCACTTCAGAGAAAGAAACTGCTGAAGCAGAGACGCCTACAGCTGCTCCAGAGGCTGTCCTTTATTTGTCCATCTTGTTATCCTTCAATGTGCGGAATAGTTTGAGTAATTCTAAGGAACCATTACCTCTGATTGCAACAAAACATTCAAACATCTTTGAAATTTTCTCAGGAAAAATGGGTTGTGGGAACCACCCAGCAAAGCAAGACTTTTTGACATTTGCTGTGGACTTAATGAGTCAAAAATGTGAAAACAGATATGATTTACCCCTTGCAAAGCAGGCGCGGGATTACTTAAGATGTAGTCATTTTCTGGAACAGTCTTTCTCCTCTTGTCACACACACACACAGATATAATGTAATGGAACCATGTGCACAATCTTGGGACAGTTCATACAGATTTTGCAATGTTTCCCAATGTCAGCTTTGACAGCAGTTTTACCCTTTGTGTTACAGAAGTGTGAATGGAGACATTTTAGAAAGGGGCAGCACCTGGATCAGCTCCCATTACCTTAGGAAGGGTCACGGCGTGGTGCAGGATCAGGCCTTCCAAAGAACTCTGCACAGCTACAAGAGCCGGTCATTATCATCTGTTTGAGGTGTGTCATGAATGTGTTTACTTAACAGTGCGATAAGATAAGATAAGATATTTATTTATGTGGGTTTTTTTTTTAACAAATTTTCACTCCCCTTCCTATTTAAAAATGCTCTTTGAAGATATACAAATATCATATCCTTCCTCTCTCAACATTGCTGAAGAAACAACAGGAACTCACAGGTTTTATGGGACTCAGCATAAAACAGAAGTGTCATCAGAGGAAGAGATTCTTTAGAAGTCCTTGTATTGTATAGAAATCTGATTATCGTGAAAAAAAATCTATAAGGAGCATGAAATAAGTGAGCTTTGCATTTGTCTAACAAATGTCTGTACTAAATATGAATGAACACTACTGACTACTACTAGTACTACTAATTCTTCCTACAGCAGTTGAACTAATAGCTCTGGGCATTGCTGAGAAATACACACCTGTTTGGCCATCGGCCGATCATCTCTTAGATAATTTTCTAAATAAGGACTAATACTTTTTTTGCAATCTTGTTTTTATTGTAATTAAATAAATTTAAAGTGGATAATTGGGTGATTTCTTAAATAGGAGGATCTTATCACCAAAACACCACCTTAAACTCACTAAATTTGAATGAATAGCCACTATAATTCACTATAAATTGGTATTACAGCAAACTGGCTGTTCAGATGAAGGCTGCGTGTAAGGGACTTTGGTTCATTAGCATTTGCTCTTTGAGCCGACTGGCCAGAGGCCTTAAGAACAGAAAGGTCGACTTGAATGTTAAGGTGGGGGTGACTGTGTGTCTCATCGATGGCGATCCCCCCGCATTTCAGCCTCAGGCCATCGGTCAGCCAGCCTCAGGGGTGGGTGCTAATGGACGCAAGTCATTAACATCCTCTTTACAGTCCCCTTTACATACTCTGTCCCTTGTGTTTCAGCGCTGGGTGCCACCCGACCCTCCCATATACTTCCAATGAGCCACAGCGACTCTGCCCCCTTCTTCCAAATTACAAACTCTGCGCTTGCTAGCGCACTCACTGCCACCCCTTAAAGCTGCTTAATTATGGTCATAGGCACCAAGACTGAAAACTCCCTTTATCCCCCCCCACGCTCCAGAAATAGGCCCTGCTGAAGCACACAGGCAGCCCAGATCAAACGCTCCCCATAGGGAAGGGGTCATTACTGGCACGCAGAGCGGACACAGCCCAATGGGTGCCGGGCCACGCCTTGAGCCCAAATTGCAGCCTCGGCCTAGTGAGGACACAAGACTGTTCTTTGATGCACGGCAAGAGTAACAGCAACACAGGCTGTTTGGATATCGGTGTTTACAGTGAGCTGTACACTGTACTACATACACATAAACAACCAATACAGTGACAGCACAGACTGACAGCTACGAAAACTGGGGCGCTGGGCTTTGGTTGGGTGTTCACATTTTTCTCATTGTTTATATTTATCTCCATGTCACCGCTGTTACATAAGCAGCATGTTTAGAATCGTTTCCAGGTGACAAAGCCCTAACATTATGATAGACAAAGAATGAAAAATGCGCATCAAGCAAAGGGGTTTAATTCAACTTATTACGCTGTTGGTGTCACTTTAAATATTTCAAAACTCTTCGGGAGAGATGCTAACTAGATAACTTTCACAGTAGTGTTTTCAGAGCGTGTGTTGATACAAAATAACCTCTTGTCACCCAACAAATAAATAGATTGTAAAGACAGTCACCTCTGTGTAGGTGTGTTTTCACGCTGGGCAGTGGCAGAGGTTACGGAGGTGGTGGCGGTGAACCAGACAGTGCTGTCTCTCTCAGCTCCACTGCACACAAGAAGACTGTTCATACAAGGAATGTGTGAGTGTGTGAGCGCATGTGTGTATATGTGGGGTGTCTCTGTGGCTTGTGTTTTTCCTTTACAGGTGGTTCTGTCCAGTTGTTTGTGTTCCTGGTTCTGTCTCCTTCCTGTGTAGCGATGGTTTGATGGTGATGCTCTGGTGGAAAGTGGTCAAACAAGCGTCTGTGTGCAATGATTTCTTCTTCTCTCAGTCCCATCTCGCCGCCTTTCTTTTTCTATTTCCATTTCTCTTTGTCTTTACCCTTCTGTTTATCAAAGCCTACTCTACACTGACTCCTCTATCTTCTTCACATTTTCCTGCTGAATCTTCTCCACCTCTCCCCGTTTCCTTTGTCTTCTCTTTCTCTCTCTCCCTGTCATTCCTTCACCACAAACATTTCCAGGACTGGCACACCAGTGTAGACAGCCACCCTGAAAGCAGTGCCACAACCATAATGAGCATGTTGAGTTCTCATAATAACACCAGAATAACCTGCTGGGGGAGACAAGCTCTTTAGGGGGCAGGCTTGCAGACCTGACTACCCTGAATCGAAAGTGTCAACACTATACAAACTTACACTTGTTTTAGTGTGAAATGATGTGTAGTTGAGTTCCCCCCCCACCGTGTGCTGTTTTTAGATTGATTACTGTGCTATTTTTAATAATTCTTATTTTTGTGTTCATATTTCAGTTCACATTTGTTTAGGTTTGAGGGATGTTGTCGTCAGGTGCTAGAAATATGCGCATTTACTGTAATCATAACAGAGTGGATTTCACACCTTCTGCTCTTTTTAGGGACTGTATGAAAACTATTTATGGGGTAAGAAAAGTGGGGGGATGATGTGTTTTTCTTTTTCAATTCAATTCAATTTTATTTATAAAGCGCCAAATCACAATAAAAGTCATCTCAGGGCACTTTTCACAAAGAGCAGGTCAAGACAGTACTCTTTAATTTACAGAGATCCAACAATTCCCCCATGAACAGCACTTGGCGACAGCGGTAAGGAAAAACTCCCCTTTAACGGGAAGAAACCTCAAGCAGAACCGGGCTCTAGGTGGGCGGCCATCTGCCTTGACTGGTTGGGTTTAGAGAAAAAGAAAAGGGTGGGGGTGGGGGGCTGATAATAGAGATATGACTAACAATAACAAGTAGCAGAATTGGCCAGAGAAGAACGCCAACAGGACCACCTACTGTTTAGCAGCTTCCATCTTCGTTTTTCCCTCCTGCATCTTAACAGAAAGCAACACTACAATGAATTATGAAAAAAAATGTAATTGTGTCATACAAAGTGACAGCTCCTGGTTCAAGAATAAAGAATGGCTGGAATATTTGGTAAATAGGATGCATCATGTTCTTATGTTTTCCGTAATTTTGACAATAAAAAAAAAAAATAAAATAAAAAAATTCTGCTTCTATTGAGCAATTTAGTGGTTTTCTGAAAATTATTATTTACTCAACATATTAAGGTCTTAATTGGAATAAATCAGCTTAAATTGCTTTGCACTTTTGGTTATTAATAGCAAAATGAATTTGACCTATTATATTACTTTAGCATATTGTGGGGGAGGGTGCCCAATTATTTTCATATAGTCCCTCATACTTTCCTTTCAAGAAAGACTTTGTTGCAAAAGAAATTTCTTGCAGAAGGGTTCTGGGCAGTATAGCTTTTGCCTCTTTTCATTCCTGGCAGATTTTTTGGCAGTCGGAAAGCGTATTGACACAGGACCATCTTGGCACCACCAGAAAGGCTACTAGGAAGTTAGTCCACACCTGTGTGAGTATAAGCATAGAAGCTGTACTGTATACTGTAAGTGTGTGCACAGGTATGCAAGGTCTTAGATGTGTGTGTATGTTTCTGTGTGTTGGAGAGAAATTGGCTGGATTGGGTGCTGTGAAATTCCACCTTTCAAGCTCCTCCCATCATAAACAGTAGATCCGTACGTACAGTAGGAGAAACCTTTATTTAAAATTCCTTTAGTAAGTTTTTATTCAATTCACAGCATAATGAAATCCCACCTTTAGTGTGTAATTCTTCTCTTGATTAAATCCAACTTCAATTTCCGATTCACTACTTATCATCTGTCAAACAGAGCCATAATTCATTCTTATTCTGGACACAAGGCTCTGTATTGAATTTGGATTGGGCCACCAGAGACCAGGGTAGCCTAAGTGGAAACAGCAGGGCTTGTGAAACCTGCTCTCTCTGGCATAAAATCAGTGTCCAGATTCCAATGATGCCTTCTGTAAAAGGACTTCATTATGCTCTCAGAATATGGACTAGACAAATATTTGGCTTGGTCATTATGATGCTGTATCCACTCCTCTCATGGAACCAGGTCCTACACCAGGCTCAGTGTTCTGCATCCCAGAGATGGCTCACCCTACCCCCCATCAGCCTCTCTCTCTCTCTCTCTCTCCTTCCTGACACAAGCTAAATGGGAAGAAAAGAAAACTCATTTCTCCAAGAAATGCAATATGATTTTTTTCCCACATTATTGAACCATTGAAATAAAAGAAATAGGAGCATATTAGAAGTAGAATATATATGTTTTTGATAATCAGATAAGACCGGTAGTGGACCTTGGGGGGTTGTGGGGATTTGAGGAAGAGCTCCTCTCACCTTCTGAAATACCCAATATCCCCTCTTTCGTTATATTTCTGACATAATTCAGAAGTGGTCAGGAAGTGTCACTCCCTCAGACCTCCAGACCCCTCCAAACAGATGGTCTTTCACTCAGATTTCTCAGCTACTGCCTTGCTACTCCCCTCTTTGCCCTCACTCCCGCCCTCCTCTCTCCACACACACGCACACACACACACACACACACACACACACACATTACTATTCCAGATTCCACCAATAACCAGCTTTTTTCCTACCTGAACTGTTTCCCTTCACACTGAGGGTGACTCTATATGCCATGAATCTTTGCTGTTACCTCATACGTAAATAGCAAAATTCGATGGAATAGTTTGACATTTTGAGAAATACACAATTTACATCATTGTATTGCAGCACACAACAACAAATTACAAAACCTTGATTGAGATTTTGCAATTTCGTTAAACAAAGCCTTGCCACATGTTTCCCTCTGTTTACAGTCTTAATGGTACGTCAACCGGATGTTGGTTGTAGCCTTAAACCGAAATGATATTTTCCACGTCCGCGTCCAAGTCCGCAGGGGTCAACTAGGGTCCGCTAGGGTCTGTGTCACGTAAATGTAAATGTCATTATCAGAGGCTGTACGAAGAGGCTCTGTGCGGACATCCGTGTACCTTCAATTGGTCGTGACGGTCTGTGTGGTCACAACGCTGTCTTCCTGAAGACGCTGATCTACTGCACACATGTGGAGTAACTCTTCCAAGTGGACTCCAGAAAGTAGTATAAACAGAACGATTACGTGTCCGTGGCGTTTGTAGCTGTGTACGCATCCGCTCGGGAGTATATCTGTAGCTTTAAGGTGCCTGTAGTCTTCAACAGTAATGCTTGAGGTCGAACAATGTCTGAACGTTGACTTATAGTTATTGACCAGGTGAGTGTAGATGACAAAGCTGGTTTGAGCTTCTCTCTCAAGCTCTCTTCTTGCATTTTTGACACAACTATTTCTGTCACTTTTACAAATGACTATATGAATACCGTCCAGGAGAGACTGAGTGAAAATGTGTGATCCCCATATTTAAACAATCATCATGTTTCTCTCTGTGATCACCAGCTGCTCATGCTGCCTACGAACGTGGCTGTTTGAAACAGCTATAAACACTTTTCACCTTCTGGTACGGTTGAACAAGTCTAAAGACTAGTTCTTTCCAAGCATAGCCCTGCCGTCACCTTTACCAGACAGATGTTAGAGTAGTATTGATCTTCTTGTGTAACTCTTGTGCAACTCTTCCACAGAAAGTGACTAATAAAAATTCCAAGTTGCAACTTTAAATGATGATGAACACCAGTTGAGTTTGTGATAAAAATCTGATGTTATTCACCACTACTGAGCGCGAGGAATGAAGACCGGGGTGGTACAATAAATACAGGTAAACACTTCTGTTTGTGTGCATAAGCACTGTTTGTGTGAAATAAAGTGATGTGTGTTTGTGTTTGTGTGTGTGAACATCTACCGTTAACTGTCCTGTAAAGCAAAACTGTTTCAGGCCAGTGGCTGTGCCTGGGAATCACTTTCAGATGGTTCTGATAGCGGGATATTATCCAACTCACTGTGGCCGCAGTGACTGCAGGAAATTGGAGAATTTTCCTATAGACACAAGTCATGGGGCCATATTACCCTGGGTCCTGTCCACACCAGTGAGATAACTTCCTCTTCCGGACCGTGACACAAGCCATCACCGTTAGTATGGCCAAGCTGAATGTTTCTTCTTATTAAAGAGACCCTTACTTGGAGCCTGGAGCCCTTACACAGCAAAATGAGGCTTACTGTACCTCTCTTAGCCTTAGGCACAGGGCTTTCCATTTATGACATCTCTAGCATATAGGTTTACAGATAAGAAGACTATATATTTTTTTAAATTGAGAAAAATAAATTGGGTTTCCTGTAGCAAAACAAGCCCTCAGGTAAGCCCTCACTCCCATTAAATGCATTTATTTCTAAATCAGTCAACTCGGTCTTCATTTATCAAAACCTCTGTAGGAAAACAGAGAGATTGAACAGATTTAGGATCCATCCACCTAAATTAAAGTTGCCCAGTGAGGTCATAGGTCTTTTACGTGCTGCAGAGCTGGAAGGGCTAACTCAGATGTACTTGTGCTCAGCTGTATCCAGTCCAGTGGAGCACATAGGCCAAGGTCCCTGCAGAAGATTGGCAGAGCTGTGACTGTGTTGCCAATCTTAACTCCCTTTGCCCCCTCTTTCCTGCTCCTTCACTCCTTCTGCTGCTTCTCCTTTACTATTTCTGTGACCCTACCTCTACCTCCTGCCTCTCATATGCCACGAGAGGAAGCCAAGTTTGGAGGGGAGAGAGGAAAAGCTTATCCTTTCTTTAAGTCCACCAAAACTCTCTCTGCAAAAGCCCTCAGGGCTATATAATAAACATTTCATTTCCTCTGGCAAGCAATAGGAAGGCTTATATGATGTAAAAGAGCAGAAATAGCGACTGAAAAATGCTTGTCATTCTGTGTTTCTCGGGCTGCTTTCATTCCTGCAGTTGAAGGACTGGATCACTTTGTGAAGAGGCTTTTCCTTCTGAAAGACATTTAGTTATATTTATTGCAGAAGGATGGAACAACATTATTTAAAAAAGAGACATGTTTTATTCAGAGAGATTGGCTCGATGGACTTAAATGAGAATTTATGTTTTAGGTCAGCTTACGATCTATCATAAAATATCTTGCTTGAAGTTTTAAAAGGGATGACTAAAGTTTTGTTAAAATAATTAACTGTAAGTACAACAATTACATTGAAAATCAATAAAAACCCAGTTTATAGTTCTTTCCATCAGACCTCTTCAGCTTTTTCAATTCAGCGTTTCCAGTCATATAGATTTTGTTTAATTGCTGTTTCTGCTGGGTTTTTTTTTTTGACCAACTAAGATTGTTGTGTGCGTTCAAATGACAAGTCTTGTATCAAACATTACAGAGTTTGGTGATTGATGGGATTTTTTTGGATACTGTAAGTTTTTGATTCTGGACCTCCGTGCAGAGCTGAGCCAAGCCACACATCCCACAGTGGTGGGGATAAAGGCCACACTGATTTTTTGCATCTATCCTCATAGAAGGAGCCTGTGGAGCACTTTGAAGTACTTGGTGAAAGAAACCTTGCCCTGTGCTTTTCTTTTCCCCATTCATCCTTCATCATTTGGACACCGAGATTCCTCCCTACATGTAGTTTGAAAAATATTAAGGAAGCCGCATCCCATAAACACGCCTCTAGCTGAACTTAATGATCCTAAATTGTAACTTTGGAGTATATATATAAAAACAAGGTATTTTATCCATTAAAACTAAAGCAATGTAAACAGCAGAAAGTGAATCAAAAGCATGAATCAAAACTGCATCACTGATATGGGAAAAGTAGAAAAAGGCCACATTGCCAACTATAGTGACATGTCATGACTGTGCAAAGATGCTTGCATGCCGCTCTAGAGAAAGCTACTATTTTCCCGACTTTCAAATGTTAATTTGGCAACCTTTGCCTGCTCATTTGGTATTTTCGTGCCCTGTGAATGAGCATGGCGTAGGGGAGGGTGGTGCATGAGACGCAACAAAGTAGGGGTTTGAAGTAAATGTGGTGAAGTGTCAGTGTGGTGAAAACAAAGTCTGACAGAGCATGAAGAACAAGCAAATAAATATGAGGTCCACATGTTTTCTTGGGTCATTCAGTCAATAATTTTAACAATGCCATATAAACCAGATATTTGCTTCAGGTTATTTACTACTATGGCTACACTGACATAGGGACCCTTCTCACTCCTCTCCTCCTAGTGCCAGACTGCCTATTACTCTAACACATTGTTACACCAAACACACATTACCATTTCCTCCCTAGTCAAAATAAGTACTAGTAATGATAACACTTAGGTTTCCTGTGTATACCTGCAGTGTATTTAGGTATGAAAGACAGACGTCTTCCATGCTGCTGCTAAACCATCATACAGCATGTGGGATGGCAGGAGGAGTAAGGGGAATATGATGTTTCCATCAGACTGTATGCTTATTTTCTCATGGACAAATAAGCACCCATTGCTGCTCTCACCCCTTAATTCTTATAGTTTTTAATCTGAGAGATACAGCTTGCCCTTGGTTGTTTTCTGTCCCCCCCCCCCCCCCGGCAAGGTCTGATTGTTGTTTCAAAGTCTGATAGGGTAGTCTCTGTGTCCCTGCCTTACATCATCTTTTAAGCCATGTTAGCAGTGTGGCTATAGGCACAGCAATGTCCTGAGGCCAGTTGGTCCACCACTTTGATCCAGACTTAATTATCTCAACAACTATTGGATAGATTGACATGCAATTTTGCATGACATTCATGGTCCCCTGGAGATTAAGTGTACCCACTTTAGTGATCATGTGATTTTTCGTCTCATGCCATCACCAAGATTAATTGAGTCCTATTGTTCAGCTGCTATGAATGGTATGAGTTTGTTCTTTAGCACTAACCTGAAGCAGATGACTTTTCATGGTGGTGTCTAGTTGACTTCAAGTGATGATGTTTGTCTTGAAGTACACTCTTTCTGGTTATGGATATCTTTTTTCTTGCAGTAGTGTTTGCTTGTAAGAACTGTTGGGCCTCCTGCGTTCAGACACACCAACACCAAGTGCAAAAGTGCATTATATCAATTTATGAGGGCCATCGCCATAAAGATGTTGTTGCCCCCTACTGGCTTGGAGTGCAAATGCCCACATACCTTCACCCAAATGGAAACCCAATATTGGCTTCAAATGTTTAAATGCACTTAACAGATTGATTGGCACAAATTTTGACTTTTGTGATCCCCTGGCTTTTTCTTCTACCAGCAGCAGGATGCCAGTTTTTGTTTCTGAGTACATTTCTTGTCAACAATGGGGTAGATTGCCATGGAATCTGGTACAGATGTTCATGTTTTCCACAGGATTGATCCAAATAACTTTTGTGATCCCCTTACTTACATCTACCTTCATCAGCACCTTCAGTTTGTCTAATACTTTGGTTTATGACCAAACATCTGCAAAACAATTGACATTGCCAATCATCCTCAGTTATACTTTATGTTGTTTAGTAAATGTTACCATGCTAATAAGCTAAATATTATAAACCTGTAAATTTTACCAGCTGCACAGCAGTACGCAACAAGTCCTCCAAATTAAACAACCAAATACGTCGTTTGACTATGCACTCCAGAACGACACTTCGGAGCATTTTCTAATCTGGCGCTTTTATCGTCAGTAATAAGCAGGACATCATTTTTCTGTGTTTTCCAAAAAATGTTACACATCCTTGTTAAAACATAATTATATTTCATGATGTGACAAAGCTATGGTTAAGGTCTGGTTAGGTTTAGACACAAAAAACACTGGTATGGGTTTAAATGATCACTTTTTAAGGTTAAAGAAATGTGGTGTGGGTTAAAGTTAGTACTTCTTTAAAGTTAGGTGACCTTCGTCATCCTGGCTACAATAATTACCACAGGGTTAAAGGACGATTGTAGTTATGGTTTTTTAAAAACTGTCCCAACACGTGTTTGGAAACGTGACACTTGTGGTTGGAAATGTGGAAACGAACAGCGGTCTCCTGTGGCTAAGTCCGTTGTTGGGTTATAGCCTCCCACCATCGAATGAGGAATATTTTCAAGTTATATGGCCGCCGACTGAACTTACGGCCGCTCGATGGCAGCTGTCACTTCAATGTATGTCGTTTTTGGGCAACTGACATTACGACCTATCGTGTCACTTTTCTCGGGAGGACAGTCTGACAATCCAACATCCTCTATCCTTGGACCTTTGATTTTCCCCCCGCAAAAAAAAACCTTTAATGGGGAAAAAATGGAATAAAACTCAGGAAGTGGAACAGAGGAGGGATCAGTATTCCAGGACAGACAGACATGCAATAGATGATGTGTGTACAGAATAGACCAGATAACAAAATTACAGAAATACAGCATAGAAAAACTGGATGCTCAGCATGTTAGCATTGTCACTGTGTTAAAATGCTGATGTTAGCATTTAGCTCAAAACATAGAGACTGCAGCCTCTTAGTCTTGTTAAAGTGCTGTTCCTCACAACCTACAGTAACCTCTTAGGCAGATTTAAACCATTTGAGTGTTTTATTGTATTTTTATAGTAATCCTCTACTCTAAAACCCTTTATTCTTGTTCTTTTGTTGTAAAATAAAAGAGGTATTTTCATGTTGCCAGTGGAATGCACAGAGACCTGTCCCTGTGAGAGCACATAAATGATAATGATACAACAGAATCTGACCTTTTAGGATGATGAGAACGGAAGGAGATTGCTGATTATGAAGTTGAAGCCCAGCATGATGTAGCCACAAAGACATCTGTAAGACGGAATGATTGGAGGATATTGAACAGGAGGATGACAATATACTTAAGTTGATTAAAAGCAGCATAATTGCAGGATATTTTGCAGTTATTTTGTCGTTCCAGTGGTACTTTTTCCAAATATTACATCATCCTGTGCCCGATAACCAAATAGGTAACGTCAGTAGGCAGACAATTGTTGTTCCAGCTAAAATCATTGTGATATAAAAGACACAAAGGCTGTTTGTATACGCCTGCCGTCAGCGAATTAAATCTGTATAATTTCCTACTTGTAAAACATTGTTGAACGGTTTTTATAACTCAATAACTGTAAGAATCTGGAAATGATCATTTTTAAAACTCAGCATTAAAACAGATGCAAACTCAGAGGCGAGTAGTACATCATCAAAATATTTTGGAAATAATTACAACACGGTATGAATAACTGCTTTTCTTGGACAGAAAAAATGAGCTTGTTCCATAACATCACTGTAACTGCAACTGCTTTTATTGCACATTTCCACCATTATGCCTCACATTGTCTTCCCTGTGTGTTTCTGTTGGTTTCCACTTTCTCTTCCAGTGGGTGACACATGAGAAGATTTATGCTGCCCCCCATTATGAGTGGTGTCAATCTGAATGAGACAAAGTGAGTGCTTTGGGGTGTACAGCATCAAGCTGCTGATCTCGCCATTTAGTTATTAGCTGACTTAATTTTTATCATCTCACTGTTGGTCTCTCAATGAGTAATGCAGGATTTCTTTAACTTTTCTTGGGTTCAGGCCCATTTCTTCATCCCATAAATCATATAAACCCAACAATTGTGAAGTTTTCCTACATGTTAAGTTGTGCATGGCATTCTTTTCTATTCTATTTTCAGAAGTACCTTATGCCACGTTTTAGCATGATACAATGAACCCTGTGACACTGGTCAGCTGTATATACTGTGGTCACTTTAAAGTTAAGTTAAAAAGAAACAGAAGAAGGATAGGCATAAATTTCCATAGTGACTTCAAGTAATCCCAATTTCTGGAATAGAGGCTTTCCTGTGAGTCACATTTTTGGAAATAAAGATCGAGGATTTCCTTTCCCTTTCAAATGATCAAATCATGTTAACACATTAACCGCAATCCTCACTTTCATATTCAGTTCTTCAGTTTAACATTTTTGGCTGTTTACTGAAATGTTTTGACAAGTTTTGGATGGATTGCCGTGGAATTTGCTCCAGTTATACACAGTGCCTGGAGGATACATTCTCATGATTTTGGTGATTTTTAGGCTATCTCAACATCTACTAAATGGACTGGTTCAAACTATTGTACATACTGTGCATTCATAGTTCCCAGATGATAATGACTCTGGTTACTCTGGAGTCCACCATAACATTTGGTGGTTTTGAGTGAATTGCCACACCAATTCACCAATTATTGGATGACGTTGTTGACATTAGCATTAAGCTCAAAGCACCAATATGCCTAAGTACAGCTCCTAGCGAGCCCTTAGCCTGGCTGTAGACTATTAATCTTGCTGTTATAAACAGATTACCTATTGTTAGTCTCATTTATACAACACTAGCTGGATCCACTCTCAGTTGACATTGAGCAAGAGGCAGCTACACCCTGGACAGGTCACCAATCAATCGCAGGGAGATCTCTGGAGTACCCGGAGTGAATCCACACAGGCACACAGAAGGGCCCGAGCCAGCCGGTGGGTTTGAACCCAGAACCCTGTTGTTGTGAAGCAACAGTGCCAACCCTTGCACTACTGTGCCACCCTTCAAACCAGCTATATACTGTATATATCTTTTTGAACTTAAAAAAATGTGCTAAGATATATTAGTTACCCCCACTTAATCATGTATTGGTTGTCATAAACTGTATTTATTCACTAACAAGCCCCTCACTACAAAGCTTTTAATCTTAATCAAGGCTGAAAACACTGCTACTGCTAGTTCAGCAGCATTCTGCATCTGTGTGCTGTCCAAAAATAATCCTCATCATCTTCATTGTCTGCCTCTGACTAACTGCCACTGGTCCACCGGAGGGTTGAATATAAAAATATTGACCAATAAAAGTTAGATCACTCCTCTTTACGTTTCCTCACCCATATTTTCACAGCTTGGCCGAGGAGGTTTAACCTCCTGTGCAGGCAGGTTTGTCTAACCTCCAGGATGTTTCAAGACATGACATCAGCTCCCACCATGATCCTCTATGTGATGATAATACACAATCTACAGTCAAGGAGTGAATCAGTCTTTATGGAAAAGCAGTGTCCACGCTAATGACAGACAGTGTGATTGTGCTCCAAACAAACAATCTCTCAGAGCTCATGACTTGCTTTGTGTTGGACTGGACTCCTACTGTACATGGAGCCATGTTAATCTGCGGCTCTGGCACATGATGTGACTGACTGTAGCCTGAGTGACTTATACTTACATTGAATACAGTCTCTATGCGCCTCTGTTATTTCTGTGGGAGGGAGGGAGCCAATGAGAGACAGGCCATTCCAGTGCCATTTCCAGTGGCAGTCAACGAACGCTGGATCTCTCGGAGCACAGGAGGCTGTGAAACGCTTAGAGCTCCTTGCGTGTTCAAGTAAACACCCTCTTTTGGTCTGGGGCCCCTCCAAGGGTCAATACACTGTTACATCACAAAAGCTGGATTCATGGTTAGTTGCTCCAAGGTCTAGAGGAGGAGAAGAAGGGCACAGTGCTGCCTCTCTTGTGCTCTTTGTCACTTTTATAGGACTATCTTATAAACCGATCTCCTCGCATCGTTATTCTTGTCCCTATAATCTCTTACTCCCTTTCTAATTTAATGTCTTCTCTTTCATTTTATAATGCTCTCTCCTGTCATTCATACTAATTTTGTCTGTCCTCTTTCACTCCTCCTTTCCAGTGTCTTCATTTTTAGCACAACACACACCCTTTCTCTGCTTCTTTCTGTCCTCTGTTTTTTCCTGGATCCAGGTAAATGAAGGCTCTGAGAGCGAGTGCGGTGACTGTGGCCACTGGCTGCCCACACCGCAAATGTAAAATGCACAAACCCTTGGGTAGAGGTGGAAGTGAAGCGGGAATAAGGTGTGTCTTTTGTTGACCAAAAAACAGGCAACATCCCAGCCAGTGTACTCAAACTTAGAAGCCGACTTTGGACACGTCTGAATGTTCTACTCAGGAAAACTACTAGGATATCAAGGCAGGAAAATTTTGAAAACGGGGCTTGTCTTTTGAAATAAATTGTGTAATTCTTTGATATGCCTGAACACACATCAGACTTCAAATGTTCATGTAATGCTTGAGAGTGATGGCTCCATGGAGGAACAATGCTACCTCTGGTGGTTGCATGCAGACAATGCATGCAGCAGAATCAATGTGTTCTTTCATTTTAAGGTTTAGATATTAGAAAAAACTCTGGATTTGAGGAAATTGGGATATAACATAAAAAGTTTGATATTACACGATTTCTGGAGAGAGAATCACCATTAAATTGAGCATGATGCATAGACAACAATATTTCCACAACAAGAACCGACCAAACAAATACAATCCCATAAACCCATCGTACATGGAGAGGGCTTGTTACTGAAAGTCTAATAGTCAAGAGACAGAAAGAAAATTAGTAGCTAGCTACAGCATACTATATTTTTCTTTGAGCATATACAATAATTAACTTTATATATACTGAACGTTCCAAAACCCAATGCTTAGCTATCCCCAGCTGTGTATTTTTGGTGCCAGCAACCAGGCGGAGGCCACTGTCATTTCCCTACAAGGATTCAGTCTTATGCTGCCTGGTCTCATATGAAGCCTCCTGGCTTAAACCGCCACACTTGTCCCAGTAAACCAAAGCTTAATGACAGGCTTGTCTAAAGCTGGAGTCTGTAAAAATGCCTCTGGGCGCTTCTATTTGTCTATGTCTATTTCCTATATATTCAACTCCAAGTTTATGTGCGCTTTTCTTTTATATTTCTGGTTTTTTGCTTCCGGTTATGAGAGAAAACATTATTTCAGTCGTAAAAAAAAACTGGCTCCAAGACATTTGTCCTACGCTGTTTCTGGTTCCAGCAACTGAAATAGAAGATAAGTGTGTAATTTATAAAGTCTGATTTCACTCCTTCCTTCTCTCTGAGGCAGGCAGGATGCGAGCTCAACTGAAATCCCAGTGGGTCCTGTTTTTTTTCTCTTTTTTTTCAGGGCCTATTTTGAATGAGGCCTTTCTACAAAACTCATTAATATCATAGTACAGTCACACCTATATTCGCTAGCTGAACTTCCTGCAGAAATCCAAACAGGTCAGAAAGAGACAGATGGACTTTTGAGAATTCCCCGTGTTTGCCTCCCACTAGAACAGCAGGCCTGTGTAGAGCCAGGGCTCTGCCTTATGAAGGGCACTCACTAAGGCATCACTGAGACTCGTTTCACAGAAAACATCCATCAAAAGGCTTCATTTAACTAGAGATGAAAGGTGAGCCTTTTAACTCCTTCCTCTACCTAAGCCCGGCCTGTTGACTCTCTCATCTGTTTACGTTCCGACGCATAAACATCGAAGGCACCTTCTGTATACGAGGCTCCTTCCTTCACATGATTAGTGATAGTCTGCATGAAGTCCTCATATTTTCTACATGATAAAAAAATATGGCCGACACACTGGATCAAATGCTTGCTCTGTTCGGCACCGGGGCGCTCCTCACCATGTGACCACGTATGTTTGTACGAGCTCACATGTAGCAAACAACAGCATCACTCTTGGACCTCGATTCCTGGACAGATTTCCTTGACAGTGAATATGTGTGTGCTTGTGCGTGTGTGTGTGTGTGTGCGTGTACAGTATGTACTCACATCAACAAGAGAGTAAAGTTCATATCTAAAACACTCTGCAAACTGAATTGAATTGTGTGACAAACTCTCAAAAAAGTAATTGTTTCTGTCATTAATGTGATTTATGTTATTGTTCTAGTCTCCCTTGAGTCAAATTGATAAATTTTACTTTTCATCAACGTTAGATTTAGTATTTTATTGAATTTCACTTTACGAAGTATGGCATAAAAAGTCAGACAGCTTCAGAAGAGATTTGCCACATGCATGTTTGACATCTGGACAATACAGCAAGTTAGTATCAACACTAATTGGTTCAAGTTCTTCCTCCTTATTGTCACTGTATGTTGACTAAAGATGGCATTGCATTTAGTCTCATGTTCAATATGGTAAAAATACATCCCTCACCACCTGCAGAGGAGGTTTAAATCACAAAATGACAACCTACCTGCAATATGTCTTAGGTGCACACCTGTATTTCATGCTTGTATAGTAATTTTATGGCTCACGATAATACCGCTTATGATCATTTTGGTGCACAGCATGTCAGTGCAAACCAGATTAGGCAGTGCAGCTCACAGTCACTAGTGGATCCATGACATTATGTTAAAAGATTGATTCACATTTTTCAAGTCTGTCTTAAAACAACTGTCAGGTGCCCAAATAAACACTCAAACATATTTTGCTTGCTGTAATCATTCCTCCTGTTCATATTGACCTTTAGAAGATTCCATCAAATGTGCTTACAGTGTAAGTGATGGGGAACAAAATCCAGTCCTCGTCCTGGGCAAAAACATATTTAAAGGTCTGTCTGAAGATAATATGAGGCTTCAGCCACATAAAGTGGATATCTTCCAAAGTTAGTCTTTTTAGTGAAAATGTCATTCTCTCTGTCTCGACAGACAACGTTTCTCTGTTCAACCACAGTGGAAGGAACATAACAAAAGAGGGAATTTGGCTATAAAAAGACTAGCTTTAAAAGGTATTCACTTGATTTGACTAATTTGAAACATCATGTTAGCTTCAGTTAAACTTTTAAATGCATTTTTGCACAGAAGGAGGGAAGGACTGTGGATTTTGTCCCCCATCACTAATATTGTAAGTGCATTATAAAGGGATAAAGGCCAGTATGAACGGGAGGAATGATTATAGCAAGAAAAACATGTGTCATTGTTCATTTTGGCACCTGACTATTGTTTTAGGATGGACTTGAAAAAATTTAAAACTATCCTGGCACCAGAGAAACCTGGTGCCAGAGGTAATTTCCTCATTCAAGATTCAATAGTTATTACTTTCCAAAACTCACAGCTACTATTCATTTCTACATTAAAATCTTTCTTAGAAAAACTGCTTTGTTATGTTGTTCCGCTAGTTTTTCAGCACTGGAAACAACTCTGTTTTCAGGTTTTTCCTCTGTAAAATCTTGCGGTTAGCAAGTTGCCATATGGAAATATTTTGGCACAGCAAGATCATAGCCTTTAGGGGGGGAGAGGATGTTACTCAGAGCCTGAGATGGTCAGAAACAGCACAATCATCAACAGACTGTCACAGTGTTGACACATGTGACATAAAATTAAAGCTCCTCTGAAACGAGCACATACAGTATCCAACATATTCATGAGATGCAGAAGTTTATACTTAAAAGGGTGGAGCTCTTCCTGCCATTAAAAGACTATATTCAGTCTGCCACAGGGTTAGAAGGAATGCATGTGGGTGCATCTGGTGCGTCCGCACTGTATGTGTTACATAAACTGCAAATATGCATCAAAGGAAGTGGCACCCCTGAGGCTAAATATTGCACCCCCTGCTATAGAAGACACAACACTGCTCACACACGCACAGTCAGCACTGAGCTGGTATAACGTGACTTTTGTATTCAACAAATATTTCAGTCATTTCTACTTAATACCTATCTGAGAAAAATGAGGGGGAAGGCGAAAGGAAATACATTTAAAGTAACCACACAAAACACCTTTTCACACAGTACACTCTTAACCTCGGGGTAATCTTTAAACCGGGGATTACAGGTTTAAATTAAAGGAGTGTAATTATAAGGACTTCACTTATATGTGCAAGTTTGTTAGAAACAACACTCAGCAAAAAATAACTGCAGATAAAATCTAATGCACACGTTTATTTAAATATTAAGAGACATTTTGGTTAAATGCTATGCAATGATTGCATGTATTTTTCTGATATACTTGATAAGCTACACAACATCAGTTCATGAGAAATCCTGCTGTACCACAAATTGAGAGGATAACCTGAGGAAAGTATAATTGTTGGCAGGAATATCAGTTGCAAAACAAATTGTGCTCTCGGTTGCAAAAATTATCTCATCTACAGTACCCCAAGGTTAAACATTTACAAGTATTGTGTGTCCAAAGCCTGATATATCTTAGTCTTCTGTGCCATAGACCTCCATTGTTGTCCAAAAACTATTAAAAACACCTGCGTGACGTGTTCCTTTGCCCCAAAGGCAATGACTACTGTGGTTTATTTAGAAACAACTCCAAAGACTAACAATAGTGATCACATTTTCAGTCTCCAGAGAGTAGTTCCTTGTAAGGCAGACGCCACTGCGTGTGTGTGTGGGAATGCAGTTCTATTTACAGAGCTTTTCTAGCTTGTTGTGCTTCAAATGGCAACCTCTTGACTTTGTACTACATTGCTAATTATTCAAATAACTTCATTACACACAGAACTACTCTCTTCAGACTGAAAATTTGATCGTTGTTATCACTCTTTTGAGGCGTTTTAAAACAAACTACAATGACCATAATCTTTGTGGTGAAGGACGTGTTTTTAACTGTTTTTGGACAACAACAGAGGTCTACAGCATGGAGAAATAACATATATCAGGCTCTAGATACACATAATGCTTGTAAGTAGGATCTGTTCATTGTTAGTTTGGCTCTGCACATGAGATTTGTTGACAATAAGAAAAATATAGAAAATCGCCAGCCTTATCCTTTAACACTGGTCCATTGTGCAGTGGGAAAACAGTAAAGTTTATGTACTGCATCTATAAACAGGACAAATAGGACAAATTAATTCCAGCGGCAGAAGTAGAACTAACAGTTATTGACTTTATATATTATGTTTCTGAATCAGCATTACAGAAAAAAAGTATAGTGAATAAATATAATGAAAAAGCATGTAGACCAGGAAAGAGAAACATTTTTGAATCAGGTTACATGACCTCTACAAACTCATCCTTTGAATTTTTTGTCTGGTTCCTACTGCCATTGTAAACATTAGATATATTACACTTTAATGTCAGATTTCTCTGACGGTTGCAGAGCATTTCATTTCATTGCTCACTGAACCATAAATTGTGATCATACAGTGAAGGAAACCATGTGAAATGCTGACTCTCAACTCCAGAAATCAACATTTGCGGTTCACTACCTGAGACACCACACTACAGTGTTCGACCTATTTTGTGTTTACTGACAGCTCTCAACTCTATTCAAGGCTCAGAGGGAATTGACAGAAACAGACATGTAACAATGCGGTCGCATTTCTTCAATCGAATAGCACACACACACACACACACACACACACACACACACACACACACACACACACACACACACACACACATGCATACACATGAGGGAGTCTCTAAGAACAGCTTAAGGTTGCACATACCCAACAGTTTGCGGTTGAAAACCACATAGACCTCAGTGGTTTCATATAAGCACTTATACACACAGACACAGAAACACACACACACACACACACACACACATTCCTATGGATTCTCTTCATGTGTCAATTATGTGTCATTTTGTCATCAGGAATTTCTGACTGTCTGCCTCTTAATTTCTTTGTGTCTCTTACCTGTCTTTTTTTCTGTCTGTTTCTTTCAAGCTCTTGTACATCCCTGGCCAGTTTGTGGTAAGTGTGAAAGCAGACAAGTTGAAAGCATGTATTGAGGATGAGATGACTCATTCCAGGCCTCATAAAATCTAGTGTGAAGGAATTTTTCTGCTGAATACGGCTGCTTGTTTACAGTCTAGTAAGGACCTTGCACTGGTCCCCCCTGAAGATGCCAGCTGGACTGTCCATCCTTCCTGTAACATAAAAATAGTTTTAATTGTTTAAAAGGAGCCACAATAGATGGAAAACTTTTATGAAAAAATTTCATTCTGAAAAGGTAACAACAGTGAATTTCCACTAGTAAGTTGTTTCTAGCAAAGAATATGTGTATTTTCTGCTAGTATGACAACATTTTCTTTAACAAATGAAATTTAGAATCCAAAATTGGAATAAAAATTTTATTATATTATCTACCTTAAAAACGTTTAAACAACCATCGTGCTCAGTCTCTCACTAACACACATATTATAACAAATATCTATATAAATAGTGCAACATCACAACCATAACAATGAATATTACTTCATTGTTTCCAGACAGAGAAGTTTTTGGATTTAGAAAAAAAGAAACACACCAGCTAGAATTAAAAGGGCACTCTAGCAATTTCATATTGTACTCCCATAAAATTGTGAGTAAGAAATTATCAAAATTGGAGCAGCAAAGGTTGAGATATCCTTACTTTTAGCACCAAGAATGGGTCCCAAAATGTTAGATCCTACATTTCCGATAACAATACAACTCAATAGCATCTTTTGAGTTGTATTGTGGGATCTTGAATGGATAAATAATCCATTCATAAATATGAAGTCTAGTCAGAGCCATAGAAGACATTATGCAACAGTTTTCAGGGGCTGAGTAGTACTACTCATGGTGAGAAAGATGGTTTTCATATGTTAAATTGGTGGAGTACCCCTTTAAGAAATTAGCTACCCCCCCCCCCCCCCCCCCCCCCCCCCCCCCCCCAGTAATGAGCAGACTGTTATGGATGAGAGCCAGATGAGATGAGTGAAGACCCTTTGACCAGACAATAGAGATGCACACGCAGCATTCTTTACATAGCAGCTGACCAGCGAGGAGCGGACCGGGCTCCAACATCAAACCGGGGCCCTAAAACATCCCTGGACCCATATGAAGCAGACTCTCGCTCATATTGCCAGCATCACACTGGTGGTGGTTAACTCTGGTTTGTCCATTCATCTTCCTGTCTCACTTGCGTCACTGCATGCCTGGGGGTGCAGATGTAGGCATGTAAAAGGCTGTAAAGGCAATGAAAGTGATAGATCTTCCAGGATTAAAAGAAAAATAAAACAAAATAAGAGGGTTAACAACATACAAGAATCCAATTGGCACCTGATCCAACAGACAGAATAATTTGGGGCTCGCATAGCTGAGTGCACCAAGTCAGAGCTATCATTACAACCTCAATAAGAGACAATGGACTGTGATGATTTTAGCACAGGAATGTTTTCAGCTGTTTTTCACGAGCTGTAGTCCCTTCAAATAAAAAATTAACCTAGAAAGGAATCTCATTAAAAGAAAATTACAAACAAGATAAAAACACTGGCATTAAGACCAATAAAAAGTATTATAAGATCCCTCATGATATGATGCAGAGATAAAAAACACCAGTAAACTCGCTGACCAACAGCAGCTACAAATCCCGCCGCTAAAGCTTGAAACCTCTGCCTGCAGTCCTCGCTGTGGAAAAGCGGCTTATTGCAGCGTGTCTCACGTCTGGCTGGTTGAAAGTCCTCCCTGAAACAAAACTCCATTCAGGTCAGATTAAGATCACATTCTGAGAGAGGACAATGGGACCACTGATCTGGGGCCAGCAGAAATAGAGAAGATTGTTTCACTGACCTTAGCTTTAGATACACTTTCTTTCAGATGGCTGTTGTAGCTAGAAAGCAACAAGAGACAGACACTTAAGGTGACTCTTCACGCAACTCACAAGAGGGAAGGGTGACTTTATCGCTCCAATTCCACCAATCTTACTGCGCAACAGTTGTAAATCTGGAGAATGAGTGTGACAAAAACAGTGTTTATCATTTACTACAGCTTTTTAGTGTGTTGTTTGTGCTCTGCGGGGCACCCAAGAGGAAAAGACACATCTCAGGTGACCACAGCTAAGATGCTCTGTACTACTGACTCTTTAACTATTTAACTTCCTCATGCAGTTTTTCATTTACCCTCCCCTTCGTTCAGGATATACACCCAAATGTAGATGCTAAACTGGTACGCAATATTAAAGTGAAGTGAGATGGGCTTCAAATTGTCTCAAATTAAAGGACAGGTTCTCAGTTTTTCAAGTCTGTCCTAAAACAATAATCAGGTGCCCAGACGAACATTGACATGTTGTTTTTGTTGTAATCATTCCTGCTGTTCATACTGACCATTAAGAGATCCGTTCATAACAAATGTTCACAGTCCTCCTTCTGTGCAATACTGCATTTATAAAGTTTATTTGAAGCCGGCCATCCAAATGAGTCAGATGAAGTTGATATCTTTCAAAATTACTATCTTTTTAGAACCAAACTCATTCTTTTTGTCACAATCAAGACACTGTCCAGACACAAAGAGGGACATATTTGGGTTATTCTTTGGAATATATCCATTTGACATGATTAACTGAAATGGCTGAAGCCTCCTATTATCTTCAGATAAACTTTAAGCACATTTTTAACATCCAAACAATGGTTGTGGGTTTTGTCTATCATCACCTAAATTGAAAGTATATTTAAAGGGTATCTTCTAATGGTCAGTATTAACTGGAGGAATGATTACAGCAAGAAAAACCTGTTTCAGTGTTCACTTTTGTTTTAAGACAGACTTAGACAATTTTGAATGTTTCCTTGAAGATATAGCTTGAAGCAACATCATCCACAAAAACCGCTGAGAATTACAAAACTTTACAGAGGGATAAGGTTGTAGGATGCATTTACCGTAGCTCCTAGCCACACAGCTGCCAAGGATAGTAGCAAAAATCTGTGGTCCATGTACTCCATTGGATCTCTAAACCTCAGCCGTGACCACGAGTGTGAGGTTTGGTTAGATATACAGATTGTGAAAGTGTGCTTATAGGCAACTATCCTTGGCACTGTCATGGATCCGGGACACTGATAACACGTCAGTTCCTGAGAAGGGAGCTGAAATAAGATGTGTTGCATAATGAGGTTGTTTTATTGGGAAACCCATTTTTATAATTACTGTTATTACAAGTCAGCCCTCCGCTTAAAACACTTAAACACATGCGTAGGCTCTCTCACTCTCTTTCACCCTTTCCTGTCCAGCTCAACTTTGTCCAGTCAGCTCTTTGACTCTTGTTGTAATAGAAGTGTTTTAACTACAGCACACTACAATGCGAGGGAGCTGAGGAGAAGTCACATTATCCTGCCTCAACCAAAGATCATTTGCAGTGAACTAAACAGTTATGCATAGAGCCATATGTTAACAGAATAGTTGCCACTTTTATATTTCAATAATTGATAAGACTTTACTTTAACAACCTCTTATTTAGCATTTTTAAGCAGTATATAAACAATAATAATAATAAAAAACACCTATAGTACTATAATGCACAGATAAAATGACAAGATTTCAAGTGTTTATTAATATATATTTGATGGAATATGAATAATTTGCATCATAGTCCTCTGTTAAGTTTGTTAATCTTTATTGCCTATTATTCTAATAATCATATAACTGTCATTATATGGTGTTTATTTATTTCCATATACATAAACTTGTCTATGAATGACTACAGTGAATAAAGGGTAAACTTATAAAGTGTCTAAAGAGTTAATTATGTATTATAACACGCTATGTCATGTATGTGTCATATGTTGTTCATCATAAATCATGATATATAATTACAGCCATGTTATACTGTATTCATTCACTCATTCATTAATTCATTTTTTACACACCAGGAATGGATTGTTTACAGTAAAATTTAAATTTTTTGAATAATACATTAATAAACACTGTGTGTGGGATTTAGTGGCATCTAGTAGTGAGGATGCAGACTGCACTCAACTGAATACCCCTTCCCTCCCCTTCTAAGTGTGTAGGAAAACCTACAGTGGCCACAAAATCCGCGAAAAACACGAAAGGCCCTCTTTAGAGCCAGTGTTTGGTTTGTCTGTTCTGGGCTACTGTAGAAACATTGCAGTGCAACATGGTGGACTCTGTGGAGGAGGACTCGCTCCCTATGTAGATATAAAGGACTCATTCTAAGATAACAAAAACCCAACAGTTAATTATTTTCAGGTGATTATACTGTAATTAAAACATACTTATGTCAACTCTGTTCAGCTAGATGCCACTAAATTCTACACACTGCACCTTTAAAAGTGTTTGTGTCTATAAACTGCAAACAAGCACAAAAACCTGCAAAGAAGCAGGTTTGACGGTCATGCAGCACTGACTTTATTTGTTAAAAGACAGTCTTCATATCTTGCCAGTTACAAGCTTAAAATTACATTATAGTGTGTTGTAAACCATTTAAGTGTTTATATGCTACCTCTAAATACATATAAATAGAGGAGGTTAAAGCAAAGTGTTACCCAGGAATTCAGTAAAAGAAGAAGCAACTAAATAAGTATTTTTAGAAGATGACAAAATAAATGAGCAAAATAAGGTTTAACTTTATTTGCAGTGTGGATGTAAAAATGAAGTAAGATTTTTTATATTTACTGTTTATATTTATTTAATTGTTCTATTCAATTGTTGTATGTTATATGTTGGATTGGATGTAATGGTGACATTTAAACTGTTATATGTACTGTATATACAGTAGTGTAAGTGTAAATACACTATATAGTTTAATATAGACCCCAGGAAAAGTAATTGTTGCCAAAAAAATTAAGTTATTTTAATCTCTGACCCATAAAACTTTAAGGCAGTCTTAATGTTTGATTAAACAAACTTTTTTTTTATTTAAATGCTTTTCAAAGCACACAATCCAGAAACTATAGCTATAGCGTGGAGCATTAGAGTGTTAGCAGATGTCTTCATCATCTGGTAGTGAGCGTTTGAGACAAAGTAGAGGGGAAGATACTCTATAACCACACCAGAGTCCATCAGCAAATACAGTACAAGCCTCTAATAACATGCAATCTGACACGCTCTATTACAGACTGAGCCTCCACCCAGCGCTGATCCTGACAGCAGTGATTGAGGATCCTTTGGATAAATCAGTCAGTGCCTCAGCACACTGACATGCCCGTCCCACTGGAGTAGAGAACTAGTAGTACCAGAAGCGATTGCCAAAAGATTTCATCATTTTGGATGGACTGCCCACAAATGTCCAAGCGTTGGCACTACTCAAAAAAAAGAGCAAACCACATACAAACCTGCCAGAAAAAGAAAAAGGAGATGGCTGAACCGTAACTTACCAAGGTCATGTCCTTCGAAATGTTCCTGGAAATGTCAGGAGATAAAAATATATAATGACATGAAGAGGAGTTTTCATTCTGCAATTACACACATCATTCAGTTTTTTTAAAAAAAATGCTGATTCACACATTTTTAGACGACTCTTCATCATGTTTAAGCGAAAACAGAGAAACACATCCAACAGAGTTACATAGCTGGCACCAGGAAATAATGTAGGCTTATAAACTTCACAGAAAATATCATCACACAGTTAAACAGAAAAATTAAATAGGACATTTTGTGATTTTTTTCTTAATGTTCAGAAAAATGTACAGATTTTGGTTGACGGCTGGTCAAAAACTTCTCAGAAGGGTCAAGTTCTGCTGGGGAAATTTGGACTAATGACCTCCTAAAATCCTGGCTTCAGCCTTGAGAGTCTGTATTTTTTGTTCAATTGTATCTTTCCATGACTCTGTATGACCTCAGGGTGTACACAGACACAGGTTGCCAAAGACATACCTACAAAAGACTTTAATTCACTCTTTGACTTGCTATAATGTCTCATTTGCTGCCACAATCTGAATAATCTCTCATTAAGATAGAAAGTTTAGCTTCAAATTGTCCCACAAAATAAGAAATAGATAACTTTGTTAATAGAGATGTTTGATACAATGCAACTTTGACCTGTTCCATAGAGAAATGTGCTGAAACCTTTCATGTTTAATGTCATCCAGATGGAGTAGTTTTGAAGAAAGAAAAGCCAAAAGCTATAGAATGAATAATTAAAACACAAGAAGTCAGAAGCAACTGCCTTGTATGAGAGGCACAAGCTAATGGCTTGGCAAAGTTACCTAAACCACAAAGGAAAGATTATGGAGCTTACTAAAAGGGAAAGGAGAAGAAACCACAGATGTCGTCAAAAAAAGAGGGTTTATCCTTGAGGTTACGGCTTCTACGTAAATGAAAGTGGGCAGGAGGGCCACATGAATACTGAGCCTCTGCTCTGAACATAAAGCTCATGTGAATCTGTGAGGATTGTACACTCATGTATAAAAACACACACTGTATGCTTTCATGAATGAGACATGTGCACATACACACAAAATTAACATGACAGACAGTTATTTCTTTCATCAGATGAGACATTGACTCCCACTGACCCTGCCCTCAAATCAGAGGCCGTGGCTGCGGAGCCCCGGATTTCTTCCGTCAGTGTAAACAGTCTAAATAAAACAGTGTTTCTCTGGTTTGATGAGACCCCTCTCTGCAGAGATGCGTCTCTCTGAGGGGAGGCATTCATTAGAGTGCCGCACCACCCACGTGCAGTTTACCGACCCCTCGACCTCACATTAACAATCTCCGCAGGCTGTGTTATGAGTGTGTGTGTACGTATGCATGTGCGTGCATGTGTTGGAGTGTACATGTGGTTTGGTAGGCCGATGGCTTTCCCGCTCTGCGGACCTTGTTTCCACTTTCTCTTGGAGTCGGTGTTTGTGAGCCAGGAGGTTATGTTGATGACTTTGCTGAAAGAATAAGTGCACTCACAAATGCTTTTGGCAACTTTTTCAGTTGCACAGAAACAAGAAAACAAACATGTTTGAGTTCTTGGTCGTAAGTAAAGTATGTTTTTGTGTGTGTGGACATGAGGACATGAGTTACACCCTGCCATGGAAATAGGTTGACATTTTGGGAAATATGCTAATTTGCATTTTTGACTGAGTTAGACAAGAAGCAACGACAGAGCCAGGAGGCAGTTAGCTTAGCTTGGCATAAAAACTGGGAGCAGAGGGCAACAGCTATGCTGACTTTCCAAGGATAAATATATCCAGCATCTCTAAAGCTCACTAATTGAAATGTCATATCTTATTTGTCGAGATTAAATCTTTTTGTCTAACTCTTGAGAAGAAAGCAGACAAGTACATTTCCCAAAATGTTGAACTATTTCTCTCATTATTTCTGTGCTTGTTGAGGTGTTTCCTTAAAGATCCCCTCCAGACATGTAATAAGATATATAAAAACTACTCTGCTTGGAAAAATAACGTGTGTCCAATATGTTTTTTCCACAAAAAAAAGTATAATTACCATTTTAAAATCTTCCCTCTCCTTCATTAAAAATAACAATATCTATGAATCACTGAAAAGCCCATTCTCACTGTATGTGCACTGGAGGCCTCAAGTTTTCATGTTACACTTGTGTAAACTACACACTGGACCATGGCAGACTTCCAAATTAGTTGTGATGTCACAAATCCTGCTAATAGGCCCACCCCTGAAAAACAGATTTTCAGTGAGCACAGAGAAACTTTCCTCCTTCAGCTGATGAAAGTGAAGACAACTTTCTAGTCTAAAAGCTCAAATGTCATATATTTGAATAGAGGGGCACTTTAACGGTTTTGTAGTCCAACACAAACATACAAGCTTGAAAAATATAAAAATACAAACATCATCTCCCCAGTAGAGTATCCAGATAAGACCTGTTGCTTGGGTACTTCACAGGAAAGCATGGAAGAAGTAGAATGGTAGTGACCATTAAATGACAATGGTTGAAAACTGAAGCATCATGGGGCCAGTTGTTTAGGAATAGACAGAGAGAGAGACCAGGTAGAGAAGGTAAGAGGCCAGGGATCATGATGAAGAATGATTGAAGGTGTTGATGCTAATTAATCCAGATTAATCCTGGAGAGCGATCCGGGTTCACACTGATGGTATGCCAATCAATTTGTTGCTATGATTGGTCACCAGCCAGAATGACTATAGACATGCTGAGATGTTATTCTTTGAATACCTTGGCCTGATGTGGAGAGACAGGCAGCCAGGGAAAGCTTTTCAGACACAATGGAACCTGGCCAAGGTGGAGTAGAGTGTTGCTGTGTGAACAAACTGGCAGGAAAACAGAAAAGAAAAGGGTTGTAGAACACCCAAACATTTTGTTTGGTCAGCTCGTGGCACTGGGACAGAGGCCAAACTTTCCTTTAGTGGAATTTATGGAGCAAAGCAGTAGTTTGAGCTCCATTTAAAGGGCACAGAATTGCTGGAAATCGAAAATGGAAGCAAGACAGACCAGCTATTGTGTGTTCACACCTTTCAGTTGCACTAAAATAGTAATAATAACGATAATGTAAACCTCTCTACATGAGAAAAAAAAGAGGTAGTGCACGCTCATGTTAATGTTGAAAGTGCTGAAAGCATTAATGATGATTCTGGTAACTCTTTTCTTTACTGATTATTGATGATGATTAGTAATCCCTGTAAACTTTACCACCAGCCTAGAAATCAATAATCACATACTGGAATATATCTATGATAGATTCCCAGATTCGCAATGAAAGATTTGAAATTAATACCCTATTACATATTTATTGAGAGTGGAGAGCATTTCTGTGAGCTTTCTTCACAGGCTGAAGAAAAACCACACTATGTGACTCAGCTGCACAGACAGTGTGTTGCTATACCTCATATTGGGCACTAGATGTCCTCCTCGGTGTGGTGTATTGAACTGTCTTGGCCTGAAATTGATGTGCCAAATAGTGAACAACTTTTATCGTGCAAGAATTTCATTGTGCTTGTATCTGTGCAAATGGCAGATAAAATTACTTGAGCTTGAATATCAATTCTTATTTTCTCATTATTTTGACTACAACACTTATAGACACTACTAATAGATATTGAAACAAAATATGTCAAAATTTCAAGCAATTTCTAGTCTTTATTTTATTGACAAATGTATATGGACAAGGTTCAGATTCTAATGATAAGTACTTTCCTCTATGATACATAATCAAAGGCTCAATCAAAGGCGAGGCCTAGAGGCCCCCATACTCAATGTCCATTTACACAGTTCAGTTATTTTGATTGTTTAGACTTCCTCTCAGGACTGTACGGGTGTGTGCACTCTGCACCTGATTGCTACCTCCTCCCTGATTCACCAGCTTGTTTCGTAGCACATAAGGACAAGACATCTCTCCAAAACAGACATTTCGACTTGTCATAGGAATAAAAGCACATTTATAATCAATAGCATGAATAAGGTTTGCACCCCATTTCAAACAGTTCAGCTCTAGCATGACACCCAAAGAAGTAATTGTGAATTATTATTATTATTATTAGTTCCACCTTTTCTTGCCCTGAAGTAATTAGTCTAAATGTTTGCTGTGAAAAAGGTCCATTATTTTATCATTACATTGAGTTATGGAGTTTATATATAATATTATTTATTGCTATTACAGGTATTTTCCCCCCAACAAATGTCCAGCAGATATTTTGAACTGCAGGGAAAGCACAGGTATTACTTACAACATTAATGAATATCAGGACCCTGAAACCAAAGCAGCTAAATGGAATTCAGCAATCATTAATTTGATTATTTACACCTGTATTTTTCCAACTGTGACATGTCCTCTGTGGAAAAAAAGGTCTATTCCCATTATATCTCCACCGAATGTGAGCCTGAGCAGTGGTCAAATCAGCCAGAATAACCGAAAACTCCTGTGTGGGTGTGCAGGGCTTTTAAAATGGGGACAACAAGAATCTGTAAAATTCAAGCCTGTTAAAAAAGTATTTTTATGTAAATTACTCCTTAGTAAGTTTTGCTCTCTTTTTTTGCCCCAAAACTCTTCTCTGGTATGCCATGCTTTACTCATGTTTTTATTAATCTTGCCATTTGAAGACACCATTCAAAATTTAAAATGACTATATGCGAAATATCTATTGACTGATACAGTAATTATAGCAGAATATTGATGACCAGAACATATAATTTTGCAATCATCTTATTTTTAGGAAATTTACTTTTTTATCCATGAGTAAAAAAGTTGAATATAACTATTTTTTTCTGCCTTTACACCTGTGTTTGACACATCAAAATTTCTGCTGTGAGAAAGGTCCATTCAACTTTAGTTTCCCTCCATATTTTTGTCATTGGTTGTCTGTCCATACTGCTGTGGTTCTGTGCCGCCCAGTTTGGAAACCACTGGTTTACGCATTAGATAATGACAATGTTATCCACTTGGAAATAAACACAACAACTGAATTTTATTAACTTATGTCATTCAGATGCAAATATACAAAATTCACTCAAGGGAAAAAAAAGCTTATTTCCTCTACTGAAGCCAGGGCCCTGTTAGAAGTCAGATTTGCACTGAAATGTTATTTACATACTTTAAATTCGATATAGCTTATATATATTACAAATTTTCCTGGTTACGTTTTCTTATTATATTAATCTAAATTGTCTTAAAAAGCTGATCTGAGATTAACACAGATTTATCTATCAACCATACTGACATGAACACATTTGAACATGGACAACAAACCTATTTATGCACCTTTTTTTATTTCACCGCCACTTCCTTTACGTTGAGCTAATCATGAGCTAATCACACACACAGTTCACCATGGGATTAATCTTGGCTCTGGGAGTTGAAGAAGGGCAGTTTATCCAGGTATGTGAGGGCCTTGCAGGTCACCAGGCCATAGTAGGTCTTGAACAGTGAGCATCTTCCACTTTTCTGCCCCAGATCTGCCCACGCTGTCTCCAGATCCTGACTCTTCATTCCTGCCGAGCTGAACAGATAGCGATAGCAGCAGGCATTGTAGCGGATGTGTTTCCCTCCCGAGAACCTGACACTGTGTGTTGGTGCCACACCAGCCTTCTGAGCACAAAGGCCCACAAAAACATCAGTTGGCACAGTTGCACGGATTGCTGTAGATACCACGTACACTTTTCGGACCACGTCCTGGGACAGGACATAGGCTGTTCCGTCACAGTATTCAGGCAGGTACTTGTCAGGGTAGAGAGCTGGGGGCAGGTAGCCGGGGCTGGATGGGTTCCTGTCAGGGGAGTCTCTCTGGATCACTCTGCCTAGATAAAGGTCCTCAGGGTGCCTGTGTAGCCCAAGCAGGTAGCCTCCAATAGCGGGAAGGTTGACAAACACAGAGTCCTGGGTCAGCAGAACAAAGCGTGCCACAGGACAGAAAGTGATCACCCAGCGGAGTGCTAGCACTGTCCTCTCTGTTGGGCGATGGAGGGATGAGTCAGCCACAGCATGATCCTGGACCATGTCCCCATGGCGGTCGGACTCTTTCATGAGGGCCTCTTGTGCAGTGGAAGTCTGAGTTGATCCTAAGAAGAACAATACCCGCACCGGTAAACCTTGGATGAGTGTTTGGTTGGCCCATGTCCTCCTAACTGCATCTCTTTGGGTGATATTAGCTGGCGAGCTGAAGACTAGAGTGAGCAGGAAGAGGTCAGAGTTTCTGCAGGCATCGGGGTTAGTGATGGGGTAGACTTGTGACATGTTCTCCCTGGTGTTGCTCAGATCCAGTTTCCTTGCTCTCTCCCTTACATCAACAACTGTGCCATCAGTGTAGACCCCAGGTGTGGGTTGCAGGAGGTACTCCTCAACAAAGTCAGCCCCAAACAACAGGGCATGGAACAGCAGCACATTGAAGAGGAGGAAACACCACTGGTGGGTACGCAGCTTGCACAGAGAGAACTGGAGCATGAGACAGAAAAAGTGAGGATATGAATTTTCTTTAAAGGTCAAACTAAAACTCATAAACTAAAAAGTTCACACTGTACCTGCATGACACCTTCTTGTTGTTTCTCAGTGTGTATTGTCTGTTTGGATCAGAGGACCTTCCGCTGTTGTCAGTTCTACAACAACACTAGCTGACAGACAGGGTTTCCACTTTCATGAAACTCTAGCAGCATGTAACTCTGCACCTCAACCCAGAGTCACATGCCTCATGAAGAGGAGAGCGTCCTGCATCATGCATGCAACATTAATGACACCAAGAAGGAATAGTTAGATATTACAACAAGGACATAAAGAAAATAGAAAAGAATATGATATTGCAGCAAAAACACAGGTCTAAGACTGTGCCAAGTATCATTACTCAACTGTTGTGATTTTATGTTTTAACTCACTTTTAGTCGCACATGCACACAAGTGTGATGTATAAATGTGTGCAATATTACAAACTGGAGTTTTATTTGACCATTTACAAGTTAATTTACTTTTTATCCCCTTATGCAAACACATTACAAACTTGAATGTTTCATTTACTTTCTTCACATTTCCTCATGCACTTTATGTGTATATAAATCTACATGTGTAAAATGCGTTCATGTTCCTGTGGGTGTTAATATTGGATAGGTGGTTGCTCATTCATATTCACACTGTAGCACAAAGGTTGAATTCAGTTTTTAAAAGAAAATTCGCTGCCTCTGCACCTGAGAGACAGAAAGTAAGAAAAAGGGGTTTCAGTTAACTTTTCAAATGTAGAAATTGTCCTTTTCAGACTGTTAAATTATTTATGTATTGATATTTATTGTTTATATTAGCTATATATTCCAATGCTTCATTGGGTTTACCTACTTAATATACTGTTCAGTAATTAAACTTACTCATGCATCATGTATAATCATTATATAAGAAATTAAGTAATGACACAGTGCTTAGACCATTTGCATAAATGTGTATTTTGACTCTAAAAGTACAACTTTGCAGGCATTATTGAGGTAGAATTGTGATTTGGAAGACAAAAAGGAGGAGAAACATAGATAACACAAATGCAGGGAGTTGTGGTGAGTGTCAATAATTTATAAAATGTGTTTCACTCATAGACTGTGGACAGGTTGAAAGAATATCCGAGAAAAACTTATCTGAAATCAAGTGTAGCTCCGCACTCCGCCCAGCAGGTGGTGGTAACGCGACACGACGTTGGATGTCAACTGACGAAAATTACGTATGATAGGAAGAAGGAGTCACATTTGACAATATGCAGACAGCATTGGCTATGTATAAATATGTATTCATGACAGCTCCCCATGGATGAATAATAAGAATTCTTATAATAAACCCATACAGCTCCCCAAAAGTGAAGCCAAGATTGCTGGGTGGCTTCAGGTATAAGTCATAAGTCCCGCCCCCTTATGTTAGTGGATGGGACATGTGCCAAACGAAAATATCAAAATACACGTCATATAATTTTTTTCCTCAAAGATAGTTTCTGTCATTTTAGGCAGTTCTAATCACGCTGATGATTGCTCAAGTGCTCATCTTCTGATAAGTTTGTTTTTAATTAGTGATTCAACATCATGATTGACAACTGTAACAGCCTCTCCAGTTTTCCAGTAGAGTGAAAAGTCAGAGTCAATAGTATCAACAATATATTGGGTTACATAGGGTTATCTTTCCAAAATTTTACAGTGTAGGGACATTGCCAGAATAGGTGTTGCATTGTTTCCGGATGCATTACACAAAATGAACAGTTAAATGAGATGTCTTTTTTTTAACCTAAGAATATAATAACTTGCAGGATAATATGTATGATTTTAAAACCCTAATGCACAGACGCTGGCTCCAACATGACGTCACAAAAGTGAGACGGCAACTCCCGGAAACGGGATATTTTGGCTTCACTTTTGCATAACGACAGGAGGCGGAGACTGTCAATGGCGGACAGCGGTGAACACATATGTCGATAGTTTCCCCCACCCCAAAACATTAGAAATCATGGCAGCTTCTATTGAGAGTTTACTGGAGGAAATCTCCGGTGTTGAAGACCCAGTTGAAGAGCTGCAGAGTTTAAAAACAGCACTGTTATCGATCCCTCTCAGCGCGCTGAGGGACTCAGTGAGCGGACTGCGTCTGGATGTTATATTTGCTCTCTTAAACACCAATGAAAGGTTGGTTGAACGCAGTCTTTTGGCAAAGTCGGTTTTATTATCTGCTGAGTCAGTGAGTGTCCGTATCTGTTATCATTGTCACCAGTGGAACAGTAAGCTAACATACCGGTCGGGTGAGATAGTTAGCTAAACATGCTGCATTTGGTCTGTGCAAGCTAACTAAGCGGCTACAGCACAGTGTAGTGCAGGTGTAAACGCACACAGTGACACATTTTCTGCCGTTTAGCCATATTCTTCATATAATTGGAGAATATGACTCATATATATTTAGGGTGTTTATATCTATAGAAGAAAGGGAAACACAGCACCTCAAGTTTCAGGTGGTGCAGGAGGTCACTGACAATTCCTACACCTTTCGTCTCACTGTGGATGTAACTTAAACACCCCAAATCGAAAGCTGTAATCACATGATCTCATTGCCATTGTCTACAGAGTCAGGCTCTCTATACTGTAAGCCAGACTTTCCCTAATGGTTTACAATAAAAAACAATACTTATCGACTGTTTTTAAGTTACTAATATGAGCTGCACTCACAGGGAACAGATTGAGCTGTGTGTGGACATCCTTGAACGCATCTTAATGGCTCTCAGCCCTGTGCACCTGGCCCAGAACTACAGAGCGGAGCTGCAAGGGGGTCTGACCCATCCTGAAGAAACCGTTAAGATATTGGCCTTGACGCAGGTAGGCCATTCACACTCAAGCACGTTCACACAGAAAACTGCCCCCCCCAAAAAAAGTCAACTGCATCGTTGTTCTCTGTTAGATTGGTCGAATGGTGGAGCACCCCGAAGCCGTCACTGAAATCCTCAACAACCAGGACATTCTTCGAGGAATGATCCACTGCATCAGAGAAGAGAAGATGGCTGTGGCAAAGCAGGTAATGACAGAAGCACTGACATTTCCCCCCCCTCATTGCATCACAAATCTCTAGCGTGTGCATTAACCGTTCTCTGCTCTGTAGGCCATTCATTCCTTATCCAAACTGAGTCACTCCAAACCTGGCTTAGACAAACTGTTCCAGAGCGATCTGCTGAAAGTTATGAAGGATGTGATGGCCACAAGTGATATCATCAGATACAGAATATATGAGGTATGTTTAACGTGCGTCACTCTGTGTTACTTTGTGGTAGATGATGTGACAGCAGCAACCTTTTTCTGACACGCAGTTTTGTCAGTTATATTTATTTTTGCTGAAATCAATGGAGAGTATGACAGAATGTGAGATTTAAAGTTTTACTTTATGCTAGCTGATCTTGAAAGACTCCTGAACTTTTTTTTTTCTTAAAGGTTATTTTTCTTCATAAAATCCTCCTGCAGTCATCTAACAGTTTCTGTAGCCAGCTGGAGGAATGCAAACACTACATCACTCATTAGTTGATGTTATGATGTTACTAATCTTAATTAATTTGTTCCCATGGGAATAGCAAGCTTATCTGGTGGAAAGACTTGGTTTATTCTTAATCCATTCCTATTGGTTCTGTTTTTGCTCTCTGACATATCTCATAAAATATGTGTATATCTCATGTATATACATATGAAACAAGTGGACTGACTTGTTTTTCTTTCTGCTTGCAGCTGGTGGTGGAAATCTCGTCTGTGTCTCCCATTTCCCTCGGTTACTGTGCCAACAGCAGCCTCATTTCTCAGCTGCTTGGAGAACTGACAGGAGATGACGTATTAATCAGGTAATAATATGAATCATATGAATATGGAGACAGGAACTAAAATGGTGTGTGGAAAATTATAATGTAGTACCTGAAAATTTGCCTCACTACCCCTCTCCTGCTTTCACATTATAACCCTCGGTGATTTTACTGTTCTGTCATGCTGTAATTCTGTGTCTGTTTTTATCTTTTATTGGGGGAAAAAAGGGCAACGGCCACAGAGATGGTGACAAATCTAGCTCACAGTCTGCATGGCCGGCAGTATTTGGCCCAACAGGGTATAATGGATAAGATTTCTAACATGATTAGAGGAGCAGAAACTGATCCCTTTTCCTCCTTCTATCTTCCAGGTGAGTCACTTTAGAAAACAGATCCAAGAAAATACTGACAATCCTCCCTTAGTCCTTCTGCTGAACTCAGCTGAAATCATACTAAATTTTAGACGAAGTATTCTTTTAATTAAATCCTTTGACGCTTTATAATCTGGCCCTTCACAGTGTGAATATCAATCCTGCAGGTTTGGTGAAGTTCTTCGGGAACCTGGCCATTATGGACAGCCCCCAGCAGGTTTGTGAAACCTACCCGGTCTTTCAGAACAAGGTGTTTGAGATGGCTCTGGACCCGGACCCTGTGATGATCGGAGTGGCCCTGGACACTTTGGGCTTACTCGGGGCTACCATAGAAGGGAAGCAGGTCCTGCAGAAAACAGGTTAGCTTGTTGTATGATTTAACCCATTGTTTTGATAAGTTACACTGCCTGTGCTCTTCGTAGTCGTGCACTTGCAGGGTTTTCACCAGATTATCAGGAATCTGGAATCTGCCCCGTGATAAACAGTGTGATGAAATAGCACTTTTCCTTGTCTTACATTACGGAAAATTGAATATCTTTGGATTTTTAGACTGTTGTTCAGACAAAATAAGACATGTAATGACATCACCACGGACTCTGGGAAATTGTGATGAGTGGTTCTCTCTGAAGATTAATCAATAATTTCAATAATCGTTAATTGCAGCCCTAGTATCTTCAAATGTGTGTTGTTTCCTTCAGTTTCCCCAGACAGTTTTTCCTTGCTGAGCCGCGGTGGAGGGTTACACAGTACACAAAGAGGACATTGTGCATAAAAAGACCATATTCTTGGAAGATATCCACTCGATTTGTCTAACTTAGACTGCTGAAGCCTCAGATTAGACTGGTTGAACTTCAGAAAGTATTTTTGCATAGAATGAGGACTGTAATCTTGTCCCTCATCCCTTACATTGGGAATATGTTGGAAAGGAATCACTTCATTGCCAGTATAGATATGAGGAATGATTAAAGCAACCAATAAAACTTTGAATGTACATATGAGCTTATGAGTATTGTTTTAAGACTTGAAAAAATGTGAATCTACCCTCTAAAGCTTCATCTCATAAATGTTAAAGATCCCAAAGAAGCAATGGTTCCTCTCATAATGAATTATATCACTTATAATTTTGGCTGATGTCTTGTGATCTTATGTTCTTTTTCTCTCTGTGTCCTCAGGAGAAAAATTCAAGTCAGTGTTGTTAAGAATGAGCCATCTTGCCAGATCTGGAGCCACAGAGCTCAGAGTGCGCAGCCTGGATGCCATATCACAACTGCTCACTCTGCAGGTATGTGTGTATACACATTTATAGTGTCTTTAAATGCCATCAAGAGGCAAAAAGTCCTACTTTACTTGATACATCTTTTAATTTCCTGTGTTTTTCTTCCAGCCAGAGCAGCAGACAGAAGACCTGTTGGCCCTGACTGAGTCCTGGTTCCACCTTTTGTCTAACCAACCCATAGACATGATTCACAACATCAGCACTCAGCCGTTCCCAGAGCTGCATTGCGGAGCTCTGCGGATATTCACTGTGAGTGCAGAGCTCTTTCAAATACCATCATTAACATCAGCATTGGTTGGGTAATATTTGTCATCAGTGGATATTTATGTGTGTGTGTGTGTGTGTGTTCCAGGCCATTGCCACACAGCCATGGGGTCAGAAGTTAATGATCAGCACTCCCGGTTTCATGGAGTTCATTTTGGATCGTTCCGCGGGTCAGACCAAGGAGGCCAAAGATGCTAAGTTTGAACTGGTGGGGTCACTTGTGAGCTCATCAACAGCAGCAGAGATACTGGGCAGCCAGCATTACGTACGTCTGAAGACCTACCTAAGAGAAGGACCGTACTATGTGTCAGCAGTGGCCGCAGTCAGCACAGAAGGAGCAGACTGATTCACACAAACTCAGATACATTTTATGGGTCTTTAGTTGATGCTTAAGTAATGGTTGAGTGCCTAAATAATTTAAGTGTGGGTTAACATATTATATTCTGCTGTAATAAACTAATTCTCTGATAAATAGTGCTAACAGATCAGGACATGGTGTTTACTAGCTCAGTTCCCTAATCTCAGTTTTTCCATATTCAGCAGTGTTTTTAGAACTTTATCATCTCAACTGCACCCAGAAATTTGAATTCATAACTGATTTAAGTGTGTTCGACCAATTTAAAAACAATTGAGAAATGCATTAGTTAATTATTATCCATTACTTTTTATGCTTGAGGCCTCAGTCGCTCCTCTGTTTGGTTTTACTCACATAAATATATTTGTCAGGCTTTTCTGACAGAAACATTAAACATGTGATCATCATCAGTCATTTTCCTTTATTTTACTTCATGAGTAAACCTACTATTGTTTGTAAAATACATTTTTATAAAGTTTTGTAATGCAAAGTTAAAGTTTCTGAACATAAAACTGCATTTTTTGTAATAAGTTATTTGCTACAAATATGAAATAAAAATGAATAAGTGACAAGTAAAAAAAACAAAATCTAAGAGAGTAAAGGGACAAAATCCTCTTCTGGATATTTTAGTGGTAGAACATCAATATTAGGAGCCTACTTAAAATTACTGCAACACATCATCAACAAGATGCATCACAAAAAAAAGCTAACTTGGTGCCATTGTTGCACAAGAAGAGTCACCATTAAAAGATGAAGGATACGACTGTGTTCACTACTAAATCTCCACATTGTATAACAAACAGCATCCACATAGTATGTTAACACATGTTTAGTTATTGCGTCTTTACCATGTACTTAAGCGATTTAAAGAGCCACTTAATATTTAAAGAGTGTTTACATTTTTACACACAAATAGTGACCTCATACAGAAACACTTACACCATCTTGTATCTTTCACACCAAACAGGACTCGACCAAATAATACACACTTAAAAAAAAAACACCTCAGTTCTTCAAATTCATCGGATGTTGATTTTTTTTTCTGTTAAGAATATTTTTGTTTACTAAATATAATTAAGTTTTTTTTTATTAAAGAGGATGCAGTCTGACCGTGGATGTGTTTGTTTACTTTTGTTTACATATTTTCCACTAGGGTCACAGCAATTAGATTGTTTGAAATATTTATTCTGAAGTGCCGCTTAAACAGTAATCCCATGTGCCTATTTCAGATAATTTATTCATATTTTATAATAAATGGAACCTGAGTGGTTCATTGGAAGTTCAAGTGTCATGTGAGGACAAAAACGTTTCTCTGTGTACGTCTGACTCTTTATATGGAGCATTAACAATGTGAGGCTTTTCTCTAGTCATTTTCCAGTGATGGTAGAGATGACGTGAATCCTGATGGAAAAACAGTATTTTATGTTTAGTCATGAGCAGCAGCTAGAAATTGAAAAGCTTCCTAGTCTTATTCATCATTTTCAGATGTCAATGGGGATTTTTATTTGTTGTATTAATGACATATGATGCTGCTTATAAAGTCACAGTAGATTTACTGTACTGACTAGTTTTGAGACTGAACTGGGATTCATTGTCATCTCTACTTGCTCTGCCTCCCTGAGCCAATCAGTGGATCAGCTGTCACAAAGTCTTAAAAAATCCAGCTTCAAGGATTTAATACTTAACGCTGAATCAACATTACTTGTTGTTTTTATATTTTTACCACAGTTTTAACTCCCTTTATTACACATTTAACTGTAATACTGAAATTACACTTCATGGAGGAACAATCTCATGTGATGTTAAATGGCATTTTAGATTTTTTCATCTTTGATATCTTTTATCACATGCAGGTAAGTGCAATAGAGAAGAAAAGGAAATTAGACAAATTAAAAAGAAAAAGAGTTTAAGGAGGAAAAACCTGCCCCAAAACTTGATATTTTGAGTTTTTCATTGCTGCTTTAGGTTTCCTTTTGGCATTTTCAAAGTTGATGCTGCAAGCTGTACACTGATATTCAGTGGAGGGGTCGAGCTCAGAGGAGGCAGCGTGTGGCTTTCAAGCACCAGATGGAGACAGTCACAGGGGAAAGATCTGACTTCTAAATGAACATACAACAGCATAGTTTATAGACCCCCTCTCAGATATGTTTTTATGTATATAAAAACACTCTGCTTGGAATCATCTGATGGTTTTTCCACAATAGAAAACTACTCTTTCTCTCTCTCATCGCAAAATTCAATCCATTCTTATTGTGTTTGCATTGGAAGCTTCAAGTTCACATATTGCACTTCTGCACATCCTCCAAACTAGTTGTGATGTCACAAATCATGTTAGTATGTACTTGCTTTAAACTAGAGAAACTTTCCTCTCCAGCAGATGAATGTAAAAACATCCTTCTAGTGTCAAACTCTGCACATACATCATTCTGCACAGTGAAGCTCAAACTGAAGGAACAAGAAGTAAAACGCATTTTGAGTGGAGGGGACTTTAAGCTTTTGTACAAGCAGGATGGAACACGGAGTGATACTTTCTTATCTTCCACTGTGCCACATCACAACAACCACACACACGTTTGCATCTTTGAGCGCAACAGGAAGAAAGAGCTTTATTTGTGTGCAAAGTGCTTCATTGAGCTCAATTAAAATCTTTAATGATATACTTTTTAAATGAAAAGTATAACAATATTTTTAATGTGAATTTCCACAGGTAATCACATGTAATCTGCAATTAATGAAGGATATTTTTTTTTATTTGTACTGATATTAATATTATAAAAATTTTGGACACATTTGTACTGCCCAATATGAATCTGACGTGTTGAAATGGATTCCAATGTGGAAGAAGTTTGGGATAAACACATTTTCAACCAAACTGCTGCCAAAACCAAACTTCTTCTCACAGTATATCTACGTACAATATAACACTGATAATCTCACATAATCTGACAGATGTGACTTTTATTTTTCCAGCAGTAAAAACACTTTGGAACAACTGACTCAATCCCAAACATCCATCATAACTCCTCAACAACCTTGTGCCACCGTCTTCCCAGTGAATCATATCACCTTTCCCACACGTCCTCCATACTTTTTCCACTTTACGTCATCAAATAAACAAAGAAATAAAAACATCATACAGTCAGTCAATCTCTCTCTTCACATTTTATTTGAATTTCATCTCCTGGCACTCCTTGGAGTGTAGTAGAAGTCATTTGGCTCCTCTTTCTTCTCACATCTTTAATAATTTTCATCACTATCACTCACTGTCAGCAGCCTTCTCCCGAGTAATAAAATTATAACACTTTGATTGAAAGCCATCTCATAATGCAAAACATTTTTAAAGCCCAGTTGTCTGGAAATTAAATATTCAACTGTTTCGCTGTGCAGCTCAATCTAAGGATGTGTTGCATTCACCTCCTCTGGCATTTTTACACTCAAATATGAACATAGAGTAAAGATTGTAACCTCACTCCATCATAAAATGATAGTAAAACTGTGCATTTGTGGTGCAGCGAGTATTACCCAGTGGTGGAAAGTAAGTAAGTACATTTCCTCAAGTACTGTGCTTAAGTACAATTTTGAGCTACTTGTACTTTGTATTTCCATTTGATGCTACTTTATTTTTTCACTCCACTAAATTTCAGAGGGCTTTAGTTTTAATTATTTTTCAGATGAAGATTTGACATAATGGATAATATAAAAAACTCAACACATTCAACACATTCTTAAAGATGAAACCAGTGGTTTCCAACCTGGTTTGGTTTTTGACGTCTTACAAAAAGCAATGTGTAGTTGGGGTCACGTTTCGGATTGTTAACAGCTCCACGAAATAGTTATTTTTCCCCCTGAACTTCTCACATGGTTTCATTTCAATAAATGTTTAAATGATCCAATATTTCACAAAAAAAAAATCAAAGTCCAAAAACTGAAAACAGACTTGAGTTGAGTTCTTCTTTCTTCTCCCATTAATCATCCCAGGACCTTTCAGATTTTCCTTTGGAGGGGCCTGACCCCTAGGTTGAGAACCACTTGACTAAACTAGCTAACTGTATATAATGTAGTTGAAACTAGCTCCACCTCCAGCAGCTACAACAGTAACATGCTGCTCTAACACTGATGCTTCAGTATTAATAATCTAATGATGTCATATATAATAATATATCAGTCAGAGGGACCAAACCACTACTTTTCCTGCAATACTAACGACTAATGACGACTTGTAATGGAGTATTTTTACTTTGCTGTATTGGTATTTTTTTTTTTTTTTTACCTCTTATCCCAACAGCGGCTTGTTAAACAGATGATGCTGCCTTCCTCTGCTGTCTGTCAGAGAGTGTGAAGCTCCTCCTGAGTTTCCTCTGTGTGAAATGTGGGTTGATCTGCTGCTGGAACTCAACACTGGGAGAAGAAAATGTGTGACTTTCAGATTTTATCTAACAGATGAGTCATCCTATCATCCTGATGCACACATATCATGTAACTGTGATATCAGTGACCTAAGGAGTTCTCTATTTAGAAAAAAAAAGAAAAGTCAGAAAGAATCTTGACATTTGGTTGTCTGAAGGTAAAATGTTGAGTTGATTTTTAAATGAGGAAATTTTTGTTTTGATGAGATTTATGAAACAGATCCTTCATGTAAATTAAATCTTTTGAAATATTTCTTTTTGAATCTCTGGATCTGAACATCATAACAATATTCACACTTCAAGAAGCTGGGATCAAAAATATGACTCAAAAATGATCAATTGATTATCAGAATGGTTGGTGAATAATTTTCTGTCATTGACTGATCAATTATTTATCTAATCACTGCAGCTTTAATGGCTTGCTTCAAGCTCCATACATCTGCAGGTAATGAGTGTGGACAACTGAGTTGAATGCAATGACAAAATGCATTATGTTGATGTATGTATGGCTACAATCAAAGAAACATTTGGACAATATAACAATATGGCTGCTGTCAGAAACAATGACCCTGTGAAGCTGATTTTTGTATCTGTATTCAACACGTGGTTACAACCTGCATATTAGATTGAAAAGAGTTTAGTTTATGGAAGTCTTCAGTCTTTGTCTAAATGTCAATGTGTCCATTCAGATTTTCATTTTGGAGGACTGAATGCACCCAGAGCCTCCAACAGATGGAGCTAATCACTCTCTCCTTCATCAAGAGTTGGTTGATAATGCAACAGTTATGTCATTATAGGTGTACGCGCTACCTCAGGAAGGAAAGCTGTCAGCACCGTTATATCCACACAGCTGAAGACCCGTCCTCAGAATAATTTCCCCTTTCACACGTTGTCAGCCTGATTTTTCTTCTCTCTCTCCTGCCACTCAAATTATTTCATTTGCATCTTCCAGTTTGTTTATTTAAAGAGTTCATCAGCCAGTTGTCACTTCGCTTGCAGCCTCTTATCTGCGCATTCTCACAAAAAAAACAAAAAAAAAACTCCTCCATATCTCCAAGATGCACCTGAATAGGTGAGAGTTGGCACACAGGGAGATATCACTTTTTCTTAAAGTGCACGTCTTTTTCTCCGGGAGTCCACTCCTTTTGGCAGAAGATCACCCTCCGATGCAATTAACCCAGGAAGACGACTTTAACAAGGGGGACTCAACGCCGACCACCGCAGCTCTCCAGTCCGACGGCAGTGCCGGATCTCCGGCCAAAATGTGCAGTGAATGTTACGTGAATCAGTCGTTTGTGCACGACGATGGGACCGTGAACAACCACAAACCACAGTAAGAGAAAAAAAGCAAAAAAAGAAAGCAGAAAGAAGCAAGTAAGAAAGGGAAACTTATAGGTATCATATGCAATGAATAACTAATAAGATTTATCCAAGTTATCATGTGAATAGTCATTGATGTCCTTTGTAGCTGAAGCGTTTCTTTAACAAGAAATGTGAAAAGTGCCAACTATCTTCATATATATTTGAAACTGTATATTCCTCATTCATTGATGCTGATTTGACCATCAATAGTTTTCTGTTTGTTTTTGCAGAGCTGCATCCATCATCATCACTGTCCTCTCATCCAGTCACCTCTGCTGTATGTACAGCTGTTCATTTGCTTGCTCTCTATCTCAGCTTTCACTGTTACAGACCAGATATTATCTACTGTGAACATAGTTTTAGGCATCAATAATAAACACATTAAGTAATATTGAAGTGGATTGTACAGTGGACTGGTCTATGCATGTGTGTCTTCTTTGGGACAAAAACGTGTTAAGAACTACACGTTGTGTTACAGATGTGCATTGAAAGTCCCAAAGAAGACACATCAGATGTGATGTTAAATGACAAATGTCTTATTCTCTGTTTGTCACTTGGATGTCTGAAATGATCTGTAAGCTCCAGCGTGTGTGTTTATTTGTGAGATCTGCGTGATGCTCTTTGCCACAGGATTGTTTGGTTTTGTTAGATGGATGTTTTCTCAAAAAAAAAAAAAAAAACACACACACACACACACATGGGAAATAAAGTCCCCTTCATCTATTATGAGATAAGTTTGACAAGCTAAATGTAGGACTGTGGTAAACAGACAGTGATGGAGGGCAGAGGCTTAGAAATAGATGAGAGAAGTAAAGAAAGAGACGTTGAGGCTTTTTTTTTTACACTGACTATTTGTGAATGATGTGTTTTAGCTGCTTCTTTGCCGACATTTCGGAAGGAACATGAGCTGGTGGTATTTTAAAATCACTTAATTTGACCAATAATATACAAAACATCTCCTATATCTACCTGTGATGAGTAATGATTCATCCAATGATGCATTGTTTTAACTGGAGAGGTGATAAGTTATCAAATCATTATATGCACACTTCTGATATGTGCAGTGTACTCTAATATAAGAAAAGTATTAAAAAAAAATGGTCGAAATGAAGCCATTCATTCCACTCTGGATTTTCTGATTCATCAGTTCATCTTCACACAGCTTCTTCTCCTGCAGGTCAACTTTCACTATACTATATTTATTTACCCACTGCATGTTATTCAAGTTCAGGCACTTAAGCTGCAGTTGGATATAGGGTACGAACTGAGAGAGATGACTCAACATCTGCAGAATGACATTTAGACAACAAGACCTAGTATATGGCTGCACCGTGGGTGGTCAGCTTGTGAAATTGTGGCCAATTTACACAGCTACAATGGTTGTGTCTATAATGTGAATTCCTGGATATTAAATGTTCATCTGCAATTTTCTGTAGCAGTCCCAGTAATATATGTTGTTAAGGTGTACTGAAGTAGCATATCATATGACATGGTTATGCTAAGTGTGAGGCAAAAAAAGGTTATAAATACAGTTGCAAGAACCATAACACTGATATTTTGGGATGTTTGATTTGAAAGAAAACTTATTTTAATTCTAGCTATTCTAATTATCTGTGAACTCCTCCTGCTCTTTCATCTGTTTCTATCTGCGGATGACTCTTGTTTTTCTAAGACTCTGCATTAAGTGTTTTGTCAGAGTGATTGTTATTTGGGGTGATTTAACTGTGCGCTCTTCCTCATGCCTCCCGGCGCGTGGAGAGCTGTTTTCTCTCTGCGAGCTCGCGCTGTTTGTGCCGGCTCGGACGCAGCCGAAGCCACGCGCGAACCACCGATGAAGGTTTCTCATGTGCAGCAGCCCCAAACAGGCGCACCAAACACCGGGTGAGCTGCAGACATCATCCAGAGGTGTGAAAAATGACGCTCCCCGCCAGCAACGAGGCCGCGGACCTCACGCGCTGGGTCAGCGGCAACAACGCCTCCACGCGCTCCTCCGACAGTCGTGCAATCGTGGCGTGGGAATCCAGGTGCAGACCGAGGTAGGGCATCGATCTGCTGGGTTGGTTGCAGGGCGCTTAGTGTGATAAATTTGGAGTGAGTCAATGAGTGGGAGCGCTGTAAACGCCCCCTGAGGACGTAACAGAAAATTGTAAGCATCTATTAATTTTGAAAGAGCAACAGCCAATCGGGAAACTCCAACACTGGGCCAGCAACCAATGGTGTAACTTCATCACTCAGTGACTCAGTCATGTGACGTTCATGTGGCATCGGCATAATCGGAAAAATGAATTTCCCAATGGGTTTCCATGGATGTATGAAGAGAACTGGATACAGGAACAACGCTGGGCAAATTTGACATAGTGGACAAATCGTGTAATTACAATGTCATCACAACAACCTCTGCGAAATGACTCGTTTCACCATTAGAATTCAATTCATTCAGTCTGATCACATTTGGAAAGTCTAGAAGACTCAGCTGGCAAATTTTCATTGGAATGAACAAGGCCCCTCCTCCGATGCTGTATCCAGTTCTCGTTATACATCCACCGAAAATTCGCCCACTCAAGTCGGAACAACACGAAAAGTCAGCAAAAATTTTGGCACACAACTTGCTGAAAGTTGACGTCATATATGTTGAAACATGGTGGACAAAAGTAAACGATTGGTTGATGTCAAGGAACCTTTTAGTAATTCACGTATTGCATATAAATTTGCTCACATGTAATTTATAATATGGTATTAGGCTGTAACTGTCCATGTAGAGTGACCTAGATTAGTTGGAAAAATTATTTATTAGCATTAATCCTGATAACAAGTCAGGTAAAGCAATATTTTAGTGGTTTTAGGGAACATACTGGTGCAGCAACTAATATCTGGGACAAAATAGGCAAGGCAAGTTTATTTGTATAGCACATTTCAACAACAAGGCAATTCAAAGTGCTTTAAAAATACAACACATCCTCTTTGTAGCATCCATGTTGTTTCCACATTACAACTTAAAAATTCACAAATGCATTGAAGTCAGAAGGGCAACTTCTCAAATTGGGAAATGGGACGTGGAGCATGTGAAGGCAGCATCAGTCAGTCAGTCAGTTGTTTTTAATGGTTTGATAGGTTCACAGTCAGGCACCCACATGAACATCGAAACAAGATTTGTTTGCTGCGATGATTCCTCCTGTTCATACTGACCATTAGATTCCCTCTGAATGTGCTGTCTGTGTAAGCAATGGAGGACAAAATCCTCCTTTTAAGCAAAATTGTATTTAAAAATTTATTTGACGATCATATGAGGCTTCAGGCATCTGAGTTAGTCAATTCAAGTGGAGTCTTGCAGTTTTCTTTATTGAAAATTTCCCTCTTTGTGTCTTGACGGACACTATCCTTTTCAGTTGCAGTGAAAGACTCATAACAGAAAGACGGAAATTGACACTAAAAAGACCCTAACATGGAAATATATTGAATTTGACTAATTTGGCTGAAACTTCATATTAGCTGCAAGTAAATGAAGGAGAGCTGTGGTTTTGGTCCCCTATCACTTACATTGCAAGTCCACCAAGGAGGGATCTCTTGCCGGTATGTGCCGGTATGAACAGGAGGAATGATTACAACAAGAAAAACATGTGTCATTGTTCATTTGGACACATGATTATTATTTTAGGACAGACTTGAAAAACTGTGAATTTGTCCTTTAATCTGAGTCCTGGATCTACATTGATTACATATGTGATTATTGATGTCTGCCTCAAACTGAATGATGGCATATGATGAGAACTTTGCACCCCAAAATGAATGGTAAAGGTGGCGGGCATTGACTCTTACGTGCAGTCTAAACTTTTTATCTCTGGCACCTTGAACAGATTTATTATGAGAAACAAAAAATGTACCTTTAAATATTCAATATTAGTAAAAAACAAAACAAAAACAAAACAAATGTAATGCTTCAGATAATAAAGATAAAACCATAAAATCAAGTTGTGGACTGTAAGAAACACAAATTCTACTTTGTTCGCTCTACTATTAGCATATCTAACTTTCACTACAGTGCATGGAAACGTCTGCTTCTGCTCGTTATGCAGGTAATATGCTTAAATGGGCACACATGTATGCTTACAGCCTCAGTAAATGCATTTTAGGCCTGCGTCTGCCCCAGGGTAATAAAACAGTTAGTGTGCATGGTCTTTTAGATGAACATATGTTTGGCTGGTTCTGCTTTTCATCCTCTGTGTGATTTCAGGATGCTGTTTGAACAGCTCATATTACAGAACAAGCTGCAAACACACAGGTAAAGAGGTTAATTACACAGGCAGTCACCAAAGCTCAGTATGCAGTGGATAATTTTCTTTCCTGGGGTACAATGGCACAGTATGTTGTTTCTATTTTCTCTAACTCCCCATTATCTGTGTGCATTGATTTATCAGACATAACAATGCACCACCTGCACTCCTCCATCCCATGCTTCCTTTCCTTGCTTCCTCTCATTCTCCTTTTAAACTTTGCCAGCTCTTCCAATTCCCTTCACTTTTGTTTTTTTTGCTTCTCTCCTTTCATTTCCCCTTCCTGTGTCTTTACTTTTCTCCTCTCCCTCCTCCAGCTCCTCTCCAGCGCCGCTCCAGACCAACAGCAATAGCAGCGGGGTTATATTAGACATCTCCACCCTTAAGATGGAGCAGCAGGAGAGCGAGGTGCCTCCGCTTCCGCCCCGCTTCCGTTTCAGAGACCTGCTGCTCGGGGACCAGAGCTTCCAGAATGATGACAGGTAGGCAGCATGGACATGGAGAGGAAGTACAATTCACAGAAAGTAGGTTGACCTGGCAATGTCTGAGATGGAAACGTGGGCACTAAGAAGTTGTTGTTATTGTTTGTGATAGCTAAAATTAAAAACAGAGTTAAATTGTGACATGCCTATTGGATTAAATACTTTTAAGCTGAAATGATTAGTCAAGAAAATCAGTTTGTTGGTTAACAGAAAATTATTCTGCAACTATTTTGACAATTAAGCATTTCAGTGTTTTTTTTTTAAACAAAAATACTAAAAATGTGAACATTTGCTGGTTTTATTAGAATTCAATGATAATTGATATTGAAAAGTTTTGGGTTTGGAACGGTTGGTTGAACAAATCAAGACATCTGATGACATCTCCATGGGTGGTTTTTTTAAACTGTTTTCTGGTATTTCATAGACCAAAGTGATTATGAAACAAGGGTGAAGAATCAGCAGAGTAATTGATAATGAAAATGATTGTTCGTTATAGCTTTAAAAACTTTATGAAAAAGAATTTGTAACTTCAAAATGACTTACAGTCAGGTTCAGCTGAAAAGAAAGAACACATTTGTATGCAAAGGCTCCTAATATTTGTCAACCAAGCTGCTTATATGTCTCATATTGATTCTGCCTTGTTTCAAGTAGCAGCTGTTGTTCCTATTTTTGATGCCATTTGTCTGCATTTGCCATATTTTTTAAAATGATTTTTCAGACTATTTCCTCTGATATATGAAAGAACGGCGTTGTGACCAATCTCACTGGTGATTTGACCCCATTGCAGCTCTGTTAGTCATCTCAAATGTCACCTATTAAAGCAATGATTACTAGACGTCTTTTACAGCTGACAAATAATGCTAATTGGCATTCAACTCCACGTGATCCATCTTTTTTTGGCTTGCACTTGTTAGAAAGGTGCATTATTGCAGTTAGTGCAGTTATTATGCGCAGAGTGTCGACCTTGTCTATTCCCTGAAATCTTAGCATTATATAGCAACATAAAAAAGTTCAGTTTGAGGTGTTCTGTAACTCTGTTAAGGTGTAAATGGTGTTTGTGCTTCAGATTCTGTCAGTCTTGAAAGGGGAAACGAGGCCAGAAACCCAGCAGCGTTCGAGGTGCTGTCCATGGTGCTGAAAAAGAAAAAGTGTCTGAGGCTCTGTGGTTGTTAAGGAGAAGTTGTGAAGTAGGCTGTGTGTGTGTGTGTCTGTGTGTGTGTGTGTGTGTGTGTGTGTGTGTGTACGTGCATGTGTGCAAGAATGTATTTGAAACTTTATGAAAACGTGTTTTTCAGCAAGAATATTGTGACCCAATTCACAATGAGAATCTAAAGCGAGATTTCACCACCACCAGCCCCTCTGTTGTATCTATCTATTCGCTCTCCTCTTTTCCCTTCGTCTCTATTCTCTGAGCTGTATGAGAAGATCAGTAGAATCTCTCCGTTTTGCTGAAATCTTCTTCATTTGTTTTTGCCTTGAGATTCAAAACGGGGCCACAGCAGGGATTTAGATAGCTCCTGCTTCTATCAGTCGAAACAAAAGAGCCGAAAAATAACTTGAAATGTGACATGTGTCCCTTTTTACTGTCATCGCAGTAGTTTTTGAAGAGCACTGGATTCAACAATCTAGAGCGGATTGCTCTGCACTCACGTTTGATATTTATTCAGTGCATAATCTAGGGTTTGCCAGACAGACCTCAGGAGAGCGACGATCAAATGTAACTCTGGACGTGATTAGAGCACCAGCAAGCCTTTGATACTGCGATGCTGTTTTGTAATATTTGACATATCTATTTGATGAGGAAAATCACAAATTCTGCCAGTGCTTTGATTCAAAAGGTGACCTTTCTCCAGCTGTCCTGTCAACGAGCCCTGTTTTCTCCTCGATAAAGCTGGCTACATTTTCGGCTCCTAATTTAGACAGTTATTATCATTTTTTCTATTCTCTTCCCCACAAATGAACCCGTCTTCTGTCCCCGGTAGATAGTGTTGTTGGAGGTGACTGATGCTTCCTGTTAGATTTCCAGTGGTCATCCTCCAGGTCTGGTGTAGCAGCTGACTGTGAACTCGCAAATGTCACTGGTCACATTTGCCCAGAGATCATACATCTCTGAAAAGGTTCCCTTTCTAAAAAGGCAGGCATGCATGAGAAGAAACACATGATCTCAGATACACAACATCAGCAAAATATCAGCTTTGATTGCAGCGCTGTACTCTTTGTCTCAGGCTCCAGTCTCTCATTTGTACTCTTGCCTGTTTTGTAACATCTGTTCTTCTGCCTTCTGTCTGCAATTCTTTTATTTTCTTTCGGTTTAGTGTGTCAATCACGGTTTTTTTAATCCATTTTAAATGCCTTCATTATTTCTATCCAAGCAACGCCTTTGTGAGATAAACTTGGCTATATATAAATGCACGAGTGAAAATGTCAGGCGTTTTTACAGGCTGGAGTTATGGTGTAAGGGGTCTTCACATGGAATTCGGAAAGTCACGTTGAGTGGCGCTGTAGGAGTGTGGGCGAGCGGGGTTGGGGGGGGGGTTCAAGTAGAGTGGCCTCTTCCGGTGTTTTCAAAAAGCACTGACTCATGCAGGAGGTCGCCTATTAATTACTACTTCAAACTCTTCAAATTTACAGAGAAGATGAAAAAGGGTGGGAGGGACACAGAAGAGAAGAGAGAGTGACACAGACAGAGAGCAGTGTCATTGTTCTTGATTGTTCTTTTTTGTCGTCTGCCCCCCCCCAATCCAACAGAAAAAGCATCCATCTTTTCTGTTTCTCTTGCTGTCTTCTGTCACTTCAGGATGCCAGACCCTCTACATCAACAGAACACAGAGAGACCCCCCCCCCCCCCCCACTCCTCCCGCCTCCTGTTGCTTTCTCTTCACAGAGGAGCTCAATCAGAAAGACAGACAGCACATGCCTTCAGGCTTTATAGGCTATAAGTCATGAGGGCTTCAGATGACTCATTTCCAACACTTAATACTGACATGCTGCTGCTGCTGTTGATTCCTCATACAGTGCACCGCATGATGCCACCTGCAGAAAACAACAAATCAGTGTTTCTTTCCAATCCATCTGGCCATTCCTACAGTTTGTCACAATGAATGTTTACAGCTTTGTCAGGAGCTGCTGGAGAGGACCATGCTGTAACAGCATCAGTTAGGGTTATTCCTGTCATAGCAATGTTGCTGTGGCAACAGGCCCGCGCACGAGAGAGAAATAGAGAGGGAAAAGAAAGAGAGAGAGAGATACATTTCTAAAAATATTCCAATAAGCGATTAATTCCTGCAAATAAATGATTCATCAAATCTTGCTTTGGCTCTGATTTCTTTTTTTCCCATAGCATCTTCTCCTAATCAACGTGTTTTTTTTTTTGTTTTTTTTTTTCCAAAAACATTTAATCTTCCGGTAAACACAGTTAGTGCTGTGTTATATTTGAGCTGCGAGGAGGCGCGTTGGCCAAGAGGCTTTATAATGTAGAGTAACCGCACGACGCAGCTACAGGTGTGCTTATACAATGGATCCGAAGATCATCATTCCAACCTGGGTCAACCCGTCCGTGAGCACTTGGAGGTCGGACACTTTTGGTAGTGATGCCGGGCAGAGGTAGGGCCACATGGAGCAGAGACAGAAAGTTTTCTTAACAAGTGTGCATGATGTCGTGATGTCAGTGGCGTGAGCTGGATGTGCTGAAAAGAGGGGGGGTTACACGTTTACACGGTTTTGTGTTTTTTTGTGACAAATTTGCTTGTTCGCAGATGAAGGAAGGGAGAAGCAAACAACGTGCCCTCGCTCTGAGCAAATTTAATAAGCGCGCCTAAAAAGTGCTGAGAGCCACAGAAATACCTGCGTGTATATAACTAGAGCCTGGAAGTCATTTATTTATTTTATTCATGGACGCACCTGCTGTATTATAAAGTAGGGCTACAGCTAATGATCATCATTGTCGACCACTAATACTTTGCTCCCAATTTCCAATTTGACTTGTTTTGAGCAACCAACATTTCAAACCCTTAAAACTTTCAATTTACCTTAATAGAAGTCTAAGAAAGTCATTCAAATTTGAAAATTTGAAAATCGGGCTAATGATTGTCTTCATTATTGATTCCTTCCCCCTCAGTTAATCGATTAATCTATTGGTATAAATGTCAGAATGGTAAAAATATATTGATCACAATTTCTTGTTTTGTCCAATAGACTGTCACATACACAAAGAAAAGCAGCAAATCTTTATTTATATTTGCGATGGAATTAAAGAATATGTAATTTTTTGGGGGGAAATGATTAATTTGTTATCAGTTGCCAGTTAATTTTCTGTCACTCCACTAATCCATTAATCAACAAATCTCAGTTTATTTGATGTGGCGCCAAAATTATTATGACTACAGTCAAACTCCCTGATTGTATTTTAACTTTTTTATGTTTAGACAAAACAGATCTAATCTGCTGTTGATGAACCTCCGGGGTAAATTGATTTGAGAAAAGCAGAAAGTACAAAATGATCGTACTTGCAGAACTTGCCCTGCTGCAATTAGTTGTCTTAAAAGATCTAATTACTTTCAGAGCTTATTGCCTGAAACTCCGATGTGACACCACAATATGACTGATGTCAGACCACTTCAGCTAGTAATTGTGTGCTGAACAGGAGCTGATTAAGAGTCATTACTTGCACCATTATGCACATGTGTGTTCGTGTGTGTGTGTGTGGGGGTGGAGGGATGAGACACAGAGCGTGATATGTAGGACTCTCATATGTGACAGCCACCTCTCAGTTGGAGTGCGTATACCTCCAGAGCCCAACTCTGCCCTGCTGCTGACCAGATGTGACAGCTGTTTTCTCATCAGAGAGGATTTCTCTTGCGCAGTTCTCTCTTTTATCTCTAAAGGGCTTTCTCCACTCTTTGGTGCGGTTTTACTGTCGGGAAGACCTGAAATAGCTGTTGCAGTGCACATTGAAAAATGTCTGTGCATCCAACAACCCACACTGCCTTTCCTTTCCCGCTGTGAACCCTCTAGCCGCAAGCCAAAAGTTGGGATTAATGTGGCTGCAGCAGAAGCTTCACAAGCTTTCACTCCTCTCAAATTCTTCTAATCTTTCTTATGCTTGCACTCCCTCTTTTGATTTGTCCCTGTCTGCACCCTCTTCCGAAAGCAGTACTGTCAAGATTATACATTAATAGTGTCAAGATTTTGCTTGAGTTGCCAAGCTACCTACTGTCTCTCACTTCTCTCTTTTTCTTCCTCTGTCTGCCTTGCTTTGTGTTACAGATTCAACAAACAAACAGACACATTTACTATTGCTACACACACACAATCTTTCTTTCCCAAATATGTTTTTTTTGCCAAAAAGAAAATTAACAGTAACTTACAATACAGTATATTCTGAAATAGCATAAAAGTAAAATTTTTTAATGATTGTTGGTGATAGTTGCACCTGTAACAGTTGCTCTTTGGCACCTTTGGTTTAAGCTGCATGTCCGACAATAATGCCTTGTAAGAGATAGATAATTACCCAACTCTCCGCAGGCAGATGATAAGACAAAATAACATTATGAATATTCATACTGCGTAAAATTCGATACTTTATAAACAGATTTGCAAAACATCTGCGTGTCCCTCTCTGCGTATGCTGCTGTTTTTTGTGTGACAGTCACTCTCCTTCTCCTCCCTCTTAGGGTGCAGGTCGAGTTTTATGTGAATGAAAACACCTTCAAGGAACGCCTGAAGCTTTTCTTCATCAAAAACCAAAGATCAAGTAAGTGAATGGACGTTCTCATGTCCCTTAACTAGCTGTTGCAGAATTAAAAGAGGTCATTGAAAGAACAAAACAACAAAATACCCACAAACCTGTGCTAAGTGAGAACCAGATGCATACAGCGCAATGAGAAAGACCATTCAGACCCCTTCATTTTTCACATTTTGTTATGACAGCTATTTTCAGGTGTCTCCAGAGATTGATTGGGTTCAAGTCAGGGCTCTGGCTTGTCCACTCGAGGGCATTCATTCAGTGTGGCTGGGCTGCCAGTTCTAGGAAGAGTCCTGCTTGTCCAAACTTTTTCCATTTAAGAATTATGGAGGCACCTGTGCTCTTTGGAACCTTCAATGCTGCAGAAATGTTTTTGTAGCCTTCCCCAGATCTATGCCTCAACACAATCCTGTTTCTGAACTCTGCAGGCAGTTCCTTTGACCTCACAGCTTGATTTTTGCACTCATATGTATTGTCAGCTGTGAGATCTTATATAGACAGGGGTGTTCTTTTCCAAATGATGTCCAATCAATCGAATTTACCACAGGTGGACTCCAATCAAGGTGTAGAAACATCTCAAAGATGATCAAGTGAGATGGAAGGTGCCTGAGCTAAATTTCAAGTGTCATAGCAAAGGGTCTGAATAGTTATATCAATATGATATTTCAGTTTTTCTTGTTTAAGAAATTTGCAAACATTCACTTGTTTGTCATTACATTTCAGTTTCTCATCACGGGGTACTGAGTGTAGATCGATGAGGGGAAAATGAATTCAAACAATTATAGCATAAGGCTGCAACATAACAAAATAGGAAGAGTGAAGGGGTCTGAATACTTTCTGAATGTACTGTATATGCAACCATAACAACATTGGAGAAGTCCAAAAACTTTTCAGGCTTAGAAACCATAGATTTAAAGAATTTCACCACTGTGCTGCACTTACTATAAATTTCCACACAAAGTCCCATTTTTGTTGCGTTATCGTCGTGTTGCTACAACTGCTTTTGGACAATAGATCCCTCTCTTTCGCCTTTAGGCCTTAGAATCCGTGTGTTCAACTTTTCCCTGAAGCTGCTCACTTGTCTGCTGTACATTATCCGAGTGGTGACAGACAACCCCGTTCAGAGCGCCGTCGCCAGCCCCAGCGCAGGACAACAAAATGCTCCCAGCGGCAACAACAAATGGTTTGTTGACACTGAGAAAACAAAAAAATGCATCAGCACAGAAAACTTTTACTCTACAGTCCCTTCATCCTGTTCTGTGTTTGTTCTCTTTTCTCTACCGTCATTGCTATCCTGCAGCGTTGATTGCCCGTGGAACGGATCGGTGCAGGACAGAGAAATTAACTGGTAAGCAGCAGGAGAAGATGCGATTTCTGTCTTTCTAGGGACGAATCAGTAGAACTTTATTAGACAATATGTTCTATGTGTGCTCCCTTAGCTCCTTGTTATACTCCCTCATTTCCTCCACTCATCATATTACTTAACCTAGCATGAGATGAGGATTGTCATTATGAGATCATTATGGGAATTGGTTAAGTCTCTTATCAACACTTGTGTTAAGATATAAAAACCAACAGCTCGGTCATCTACAAGCCTTATTTTGACTGTATTTGTCTCTCACTGGTGCTTTATAAACAGATTATGACACATCTTTTCTCTGATGTAGAGGACAAATATTATTAATTGTTGTGAAAGTGTTGATCTTGTGTGCTCTTTCTGTCAGGGAGTTGATCTTTTGGGTGGATAGGAAAGTTCCTGTCTGGGCTATTCAAGTGAGTCACAAACAAAAGCAAACAAAACTTTCATAACCGAAGTACACAAACTGATCAAATAATTCACCCAATGTAAACCACAGATGTTTGACCACATAAATGAGTATGAAAACATTGCGGCTTTCATGCTCAGACGACTGTATCTAAAATGGTCGTTAGGTTGTAAATAATTTATGAGTTTGCTTCTGTTTTCTTGTTTTGTTTCGTGCAGGTGATTGTGGCCATCATTAGTTTCCTGGAGACTATGTTACTGATGTATCTGAGCTACAAGGTGAGAAACACTCTACCGCCAAGCACATCGGCATGATTAATACAATTAGTCACTTATAGTCTGCGAGATTGACAATCTGAAAGTGGTATAATTAGCTCAAGTCATTTGTCACAGCTGCATTAAGTATATACAGCAATCACAGGATCTGATTTGGGTGAAGGATTAAGTGGTCTTAGAGAGTGACAGACTACAAAAAAGAAATGTATCTCTGTGATGACTCACTGCCTATTGTGAGCTCACAGGTAAAATTACTAAAAAAAAGTGTGGGTGTGTGTTTTATTAAATATTCAGGGGAACATTTGGGAGCAGATATTCCAGGTGTCGTATCTTCTGGAGATGATCAACACAGTTCCCTTCATTATTACGGTAAAACCATGGCAACACTGTGAAATACTCACTGTCTTTCCTACCTGGAGTGTTAGTTTGTGTGTTAGTGTTGCTGTTGTATGAGAATATGTCTTTCATAATATGTCGCCTGCTGCTCACTGAGCATGGGCGACCAAACTACTTTAGTTTCTGTGGATTAAAACATCGCAGAGCTGCAACAACTAGTCAATTAATCAATTAGTCCATTGACAGAAAATTAATCACCAACTATTTTGATAATTGATTAATTGTTTTGAGTCATTTAAAAAAGATACACAAATTCTCTTGTTTCAGCTTCTCAAATGTGAATATTGTATGTATTATTTAGTTCTCTATGATAGTAAACTGGATATCTTTGGGCTATACACTGTTGAATGAGACAAAACAAGACATTTTAGGTTTCATCTTGTATCTTTGGGAACAGTGATCGACATTTTACCATTTTCTGACATTTTTACAGACCAAACGATTAATCAATAAATTGAGAAAATAATCATATGAGCAAAACCAAAACAGAGTTTAAGAAAGTATCCTACACGTTGTTACAGGAAAGAAAGCTTTAAGAAGTTACATTAAGTTTATCTCGTCATGCTAGCGTCATGTTGGTCTGTTGGTCTGTTGGTCTATTGAAATGCTGTATCACAACATAAATGTAGTACACACATTTATGGTCCCCAGAGAATGAATTGTAACCACTCTGGTGATAACTTTTCATCTAGCGCCATCAGCAGGTCATTTTTAATTTGTCCAAATGCCTGCAAAACTACTGACGCTCTCATCCGCCTGAGCTGTACTTTGTGTTTACTGCTAATCAGTAAATTAAGATGGCAAACATTTTATCTGCTAAATATCAGAATTGCAACTGCGAGTGTATTAGCCTGCTGATGTTAGCATTTATCTCAAAACAACACTAAGGCTAAGTACAGCCTCACAGAGCTGCTAATGTGGCTGTAGGTCCTACAGTGTTGTTTTCATTTTCATTTGTACAATAGGAGGCATAAAAAATATAGGAACTATACACATTTAGAAAAGTTACTACAGACATTTTGGGAGTAAAAATGTTAGAAAGTTGTAATTTCTCACAGGTGGAGCATTTAATCTACAATGTTGATTGCTGTGGAGTTTTTTTTAATGTGTTTGACACAGATGAAGAAAAGTTAAACTATGAAATATTTCCACTGGTGAGTTCAGGTGTTTCACTTCATCCTCAGATCTTCTGGCCCTCAATAAGGAACATCTTCATTCCTGTGTTTCTAAACTGTTGGCTGGCCAAATGTGCTTTGGAGAACATGATTGTGAGTCAACAAGCATTCACTTATTTGTTTCTGTTAATGACCTGCTTTAATCAGCATTTAAGTTACTTTGTAAGGGTAATAAGTTTTGAGTCACATTGTGCTTGGTCAACTAATATCACGCTCATCACATTTCATTGCACTGATTTAAACAGGTCTGCACAGTCATTTGTACTGCTGCTGCTTTTGACAACAGTCTCCTGAAACACATCCTTCACTTGAGTTAGTTCTGCTTACTATATGGGCACCCTGGAGGGTCCCCACTTGAAGATCATTTGCTGTTCTTCCTGTATTTTATCATGCATGTTATTCAGCTCTTATCTCTTGTTATTCAGCTGTAATATTGCAGCAGGGAGCATCTCCATTTGCAATAAATAGCTAAACTAATGATATGAGGGATTCCAGACAGAACGGACATTAATAATCAGTGAAAACATCTGACAGGTGTAAATTGAGTTTTCAGTTTCCAATATGCTATCCTTGTGTTGTTGCTGTTATCATTATTTTGTCATAGAATGATGTCCACAGAGCGATCCAGAGAACCAATTCAGCCATGTTCAACCAGGTCCTCATTCTCATCTGCACCCTGCTCTGCCTCGTCTTCACAGGGTGAGCCTTCAAGGATTCTTTTAGATGTTTATAATCTGTCATTCTGCAGCGTGAATGACTCATTTAGCCTCTTGACATTATTAAATTAACAGGGCCATATACAAGGTATACTTTTATTCAATTAGTCATTTCAACACTCGTAGTGTGCTGCCTTGTATTAAGTTGTGATGTATGGTTTATCTAATGTTTACGCCTACACACTGATGTACTCTCAACACAAAAAATATAATAAGCTTTACAGGTTGCAGAGCTTTTGCACTGTGTTGCATTTCAGATGTGTCTATGATCGTGTGTAGCTTGTTACATACAATGATTAGCCTTGGAAGTATCAAATAAAGCCCAGACATATTAGACATGACCACCTAAATATCCTATACTGTATGTTAGAAACACAGAAAATTGGAAATGTTTTGAGGATAATAAGAAATGACGTATGGGGGAAAATAGATTCATGATTCGTGCCCCAAAATAGGAACACTACAGAGCTGAGGATAAAATAAGCTAGTAAAAGATACAGAAAACTGTAAATTATTTCATCAACTGATTGCAGGTAAAGGACAAAAAAAGACGTTTCAGTGTAGACATTTTGATTTGTTTTTACAATTAATGTAAATGAATTAAATATCTGTATTTTCTGACAGAAATAGCCTATATCTGCTTTATGTTGCATTTGGGGTTCGTACCCAAGTTCATAAGGGGAAAGTAGTATTAATGCTGACTTTGTTTTGGTTCATATGCACGGTCTGTTTCACCTGTTCTGCACAGCACATGTGGAATCCAGCATCTGGAGCGGGCAGGAAGAAACCTCTCCCTCTTCAATTCCTTCTACTTCTGCATCGTCACCTTCTCCACCGTGGGCTTCGGAGACGTTACTCCCCGCATATGGCCATCCCAGCTGCTGGTAGTCATCATGATCTGTGTGGCTCTGGTGGTGCTGCCTCTGCAAGTAGGAAGACACTAAAATAATCTTGGGTAATTTTTACATAAATGTTCCTTTGGGAATTCTAGTTTGACTCAGCTTGTCGTGTGACAGTTTGAGGAGCTGATCTACCTGTGGATGGAGAGACAGAAGTCTGGAGGGAATTACAGTCGCCACCGAGCACAGACAGAGAAACATGTCGTGCTGTGTGTCAGCACGCTCAAAATAGACCTGCTCATGGATTTTCTCAATGAGTTCTACGCTCATCCCAGACTGCAGGTATATTGTATAAATATAGTACAGACTAACAAATTACACACATATTCACACTTTAGTGCACACATACAGAATGTAATAATGGTTTCGCTCAGTGTGTTTCTAAGAATAAAGATACAGCTGATAGTGATGTGGTCGATTGTGTCTTCTTAAAGGATTACTACGTGGTGATCCTGTGCCCGAGTGAAATGGACCTCCAGGTGCGGAGAGTTCTGCAGATCCCGCTGTGGTCTCAAAGGGTCATCTATCTACAAGGATCTGTTCTCAAAGACCAGGACCTTCTGAGAGCCAAGTAAGTTAAATCACACAGTTATGATGATGTATTCTCAAACTGCGTTCTTTTTGAAAGTTTGGGTCACTGCAATGCACCAAACTGGATGTGACTTCTAGGGATGACAATGTCCACCACTTTGGTCCAGACTGAAATATCTTAACATCAATTTGATGGATTGGTACAACATGTACAGAAATCTGTGTTCCCTAGAGGATGAATCCTACTAAATGTGGTGATCCTCTGACCTTTTCTGTATTGTCTCTGTAACATACTTCTTTCTACACCTGTGTCATACAAGCATCTTTTTTATACTTACATGCTTGCTTGTGTACATGTCTAGATATTTTGAATGAAACCAGTGTTGACACTGATGACTATAACATTAGAGCTAGCATGTGTTGCTAAAGTGTTGCTGATATACTGTGTGGTTGACATAGACTTTTTGCTGTACAACACAAATCCAGCTGTGTTGAGAAATTACACTGATCTAATTTGTATAGTTCTTATAATTAAAGGTTAAATCAATCATCTCATTTTGATATCTCCATTACCAATTGGCCTACTGAAGGGATGATAGATTGATGATTTGCTGCGGGGAAGGCATGTGAAATGTTTACTTAAAGGTGACATATTATGCTTTTTGTGATTTTCTGTTATTTATATACTGTTATAATGTCAGATATGTATGCAAAACATGGTCAAAGATCCAAAACTCGAGGTTAAGGAATGTAGAAATGCTCTCTGCAAGTCAAAAAGAGAGGGGGCCTTAAAGAGACAGGAGCTAAAACAGCCTGTTTCAGACAGAGGCGGGACTGAGGGACTGTGTAAAGTGCCAGTATAAGATAAATAAAGAGTTTTTGAACTGTAAATCATGCAAAGATATTCCAGTGGAGCCCCAGGTTAAAAATGTAGACCTGGAAATTTGCATAATATGTCCCCTTTAAGTGCTGATGCTTCAGGAAACATCCTTTGATTTAACTTTCTTTTTATTAACTTTTTATATTTTGCATTTTGCAGCAGGTATAAACATGCCTCAAACCATGAAGCTTCCATCAGTGGGATGTGGATCTTTATTGTCTTTATATTCCTTAAAATCACCCTGATATTCTCTTACTCCTGTCTTAGTGAACAGGCTTGTCAGAGCTATTGTGTGGCATACTCAGACAACATTGTAATTACTCATTCAAGCTATACTCATTTCTTTTGAGGCTCAGTTTTTAAATGGATAGCTTTCTCGGAGGAATGCAACCATGATCTGCCTCACATTCATCAAATAAGTTTGAGTCATGAAAGTTTTATGAATAAGACCATGTGGAAATTTGTAAAATTGATGAGAAGATTCAAAACCTTTAATAGATTTGTGTCATGATGGTAGTTAGGCAGTTTTGATTATTGTTATTGCTCTGTACGTCAAGTCAAGTTTATTTCTGTTGTCTGATCTCTCTCTCTCTCACACACACACACACACACACACGCACACACACACACACATCTCAAAAGCCTTTACAGAGCTACAGCCAACCTCAAAGGGTAAATCCACTGATTTGACACATAAAGTTCAGTTTACGGAGTAGTACAAACTTTGTGAAAACAGTTGAATACTTTGTTTCTGGGAGAACTTTTGCCAGTTTGGGACTATCTCAGTTTGGCCTTGGAAATTATACATCTGTAAATTCAAACTCTGCGTTATAAACTGGGTATGAAGATTGAAAGATAAGGGCATTTACCAGGTAGGGAGGCTTTTTTGCTGCAATATGGGAAATATAAGATCCAGCATTGTTGGAGCTTGACCCATACCAGGAACTAAAAGTACGGATATCTCCTTTGATTTGACCAGTCATGTGGTCACTCATGTGGTCAAATCAAAGGAGATGTGAACTGTGATTGTGGTAGGAGACTTTAATCCCACAGAATTAAAGATGACACTGCCCAAACACCACAAAAATGTTAATTTCCTAACCAGAGACAAAAATATTCTTGACCAAGTTTACGCAAACGTCCCAGGAGCATACAAAACCAACCCATCTCCACACCTTGGTTTATCAGACCACATCTCACTGAAAATGACTCCATCCCACAAACCTCTAATCTGAAGAACAAGACCAGCTTTTAAAACTGTCCAAGTCTGGAATGAAGAGGCCACTTTGAAAACACAGACTGGGAAGCGTTCACACAGGGGACACACTTAGGGCCTTTTCACACCTGAGAGTCCGAACCAAGGGCAAAACCAAGGTTTATGTTTTTGTTACATTGTAAACATTTGAATTGGTTAGTTTTGGTGTCACATTGCAATTATGCAAGTGTACCAAATAACTTTACATGGCATACCTATATCATGTGAAGCTACATGACAGCTACATCATTCATTGTGCAAATCCCTATTATACTGCACTGCTACAGTTTACCTGCCATTCATAAGGGCCTCTCATGTATTATATACAGATATAGGATACTACTTCTATGCTCACATGTCTATTTATTGTTTTTAACGCTGTAATTTGTTGTGCAATACCTTGTTTTCAGATTGTTTTCTATTTCTGTAGGTCTCTGAAAGTTACCAAACATATTTTTTGTATGCCTACAATGACAGTGCCTTGTGTCTTAAAGAACATATAATAGTCTTTTTCTAATCTACATAGGGTGACTAAATCCTCAGCGAATACAAGAAAACACTATCAACAAAGAAAAACAAAACCTTTTAGTAAAAAAGAAAAAAAAACAAATGAAACAAAGTATACTTCACTTGAGCACACGTCTTTTATACCACAGAGTATGGAACACCTCATACTAATATTACTGGATTATATAATCCCACTGTATACATTTGGCAGGTTTTTGATAGAGCAATTAGAAATAGAGGACTGGGTGTATCTCAAGCTTACATCCTCAATCTGGCAGCATTTCAAATCCTCCCACACTTGTTTTGCATTCTGCACTCTCCTGGCTGTGTTAATCATATGCAAAACAGTTCCACACTCACTGCACATATACAGTATGGAGCATTTCAGGTTGATGTTTATATGTGTGTCTATCTGTATGAAGGAAATGTTAAAATGAATATTCAATCAATGGATGTTGCTGTCATCTCTTCTGACTGGTCAAATGTCATTTCAGTTGAGTGCTTATTTGCTGACTCTTTTGGCAGGGTTTGTATTTTTTTTTTTACTGCTGCTTTGTAATGGAGTAATTTGCTTTTGTTTTTCATGTACTGTGCTTTATTATTTGTCAACTATGTCTCGCTGCTGCAGAATGGATGATGCCGAAGCTTGTTTCATTCTAAGCAGTCGTAATGAGGTGGATCGCATGGCCGCGGTAAGAAAAACAAGAATTAATCAACTGTTTGCTGGAACTCTTTATCAGTTATGAGTTTTCATTCATTTGTTTGCAAAAACTCAAGTCAATAATGCTGTCAGTCATTAATACAATTACCAATGAATTAATGGAGATTAATTTAAAAAAATGCAAAATGAGAATACATAATTATTCATTGTTTCCTCTCAGGACCATCAGACCATCCTGAGAGCCTGGGCGGTGAAGGACTTTGCCCCAAACTGCCCCCTTTATGTTCAGATACTAAAACCTGAAAATAAGTTCCATGTAAAATTTGCAGGTGAGAGTTTCTAAACTGTCAGTGAAATGTCTCACAACCCTGAAAGGAGTAGATAAAACATTCTGGGAAATGTTGCAATGCAACTAGACCTATATTTGTCCAGTTTCCTTTGAATCAGTTGTTTTCCTGGAAATAACTATGACCTGGATGAATGAGAATGTTCATAGACTCATTCTTGGAAACTAGAAGGACTAGATTAGAAAATAGAAAACAATCTTGTGGCTGTCCATTAAAGCAGCCATGAGCAATATTTTTATATTAACAATGGGATCGTATGGCTACTTGTGTGTGAAAGGGGTTGCTCCTAGTGATGAAGTCACAGATAATAATCACCCAATTCTGCAGTTCCCCTCAGCTCTACAGAGATTTTTGTTCACTCTCTGCTCTCATAGTGTCATTTTTGGCTGTAGAAGACAGCTGTTTTGTGAAAAAGCTCTAAAATCCCATTGTTTGCTACCTGCCCATCACCAAACATCATGTGACAAAGTTAGCAATTGTTGCTAACAAACAAAATAGTGAAGCACTTGCAAGCTAAAGAAACAGATATTTTTCTCCGGAGATGGTAGAGACCAAAAACAGAGCAAAAATGAGAATTAATATTGGACAAAACATTCACCAGGTGGCCAGATACATGACTCCAAATGAACACTAATGTTCATTTGGACACTAATAGGCAACTTGAAAATAAGTTTGGCATATAAATTTAAAAGGTGATGGCCAATGTTGTGTTTATAGATTGTTTCCGCTGCCCCAAGTGGCCAAAAAAATCAGTTATTTCAAGTTTAAATAGGAGGTTAAAGCTGGGATGTGAATAGCTTAGCTTATATTGGCCTGGCTCTGTCCAAAGTTAAATAAATAGCCTACCAACACCTCAAAATGTTATTCGTAAAATGTTATTTGTAACTTGTATCTTATTTGAGTAATCTGTACAAAAAGAGAAATGTTTTCAACAACAAGATCCTGTTTATGGGAAGTTAAGGTGTTGTAATTATTTCTCTCTGGGCACAGTGACTTCTTGAGTCTTTAGCTGTGGCTGTGAGGTTGCTAGGAAACAAGATTTCAGTAAATCCCTGCACTTTACTCCCCGTAAAAACACAACTTGTCATTTTGAAACTTTAAACAAAAGAGATACAATCCTGTAAAATTAGTTTTCTACCATTTTTGAGTAAGACATTATAGGATCATTTCAGCTCATCTGATCAGCTCATTTGCTCCTTTTCAGATCACGTTGTGTGTGAGGAAGAGTTCAAGTATGCCATGTTGGCTCTCAACTGTGTGTGTCCTGCCACCTCCACCTTGGTCACGCTCCTTGTGCACACCTCCCGTGGACGGTCAGTCATCTTGTGTAATCCAAGGCCTCTTCAGGCTGATTGATTTCTTCATGTTGCGATCACAAAGTTCACATTTCTTCACATGTTCATGGCTGCTGATTTATATAGCTTTCAGGGGACTGGCACAGGGAGGTGAATAAGGCCCCAAAGACAAAAGTTCATTGTGGAACACAGCAGGAAATAAAATGAGTCCATTAAACAGAAAGAGAACAGGAGGCACCTAAATTGATTTTTTTTTTGATGTTCTCTGTAAAATAGTGTGAAAAGCTCTATGGTGGAAAATTATTTTTCACAGCATGCAAACAGATCACTTTTAAATGCTGATGTCAATAGCTTAGAGACACCACATTAAAGGGGAATCAATACTGTGCTCCTGACTACTCTTGTGTGTTTTTGGTTAAAACAAATGTGTTCAGTCCATGAGATTGCACATTGCTACATTAGCCATAAAACTGTATTACAGTCGCCTGACTATGTGTTAGGCAGTGCATTTGTGTGTGTATGTGTGTGTGTGTGTGTGTGTATGTATGATTGCATGTGTGGGAGTCTTTGAGTGTACGAGATGAATTTAGTGACACACGACTCAGTAAAGATGTTCAGTGGGACCGGGAGATAATGATGAGCACTTAAGTTTGCTTTTTACACTGAGAAGCCACAGAGTGTGAAATAAAATTTGTCATCTTATGTTAATATTAATAAGTACTCAGAGGCAAGTATGTAAACTTCTACCTTGAGGTTATTCTGAGCGTTTCCTGTTGTCCATCAAACTCAAAAGCACTTGAGCAATTACCGTAATTACCGGAAGTCATTACAAAGGGCATATTGGAGCTGAGTCAACTGACATATGGATGAAGTGTCTGCTTTCCCCAGAGAATCCTGAAGACCTAGAACAACCTCAAGGGTCTGGAGGGATGTGGAGAGAGGGAGATGGAGTATTCTCCTGTTGCAAATGACAATGATGATCAATTATGAACAGATATGTGGTAAATTTCAAAGTATAGTGTTTACTGATCAGTTGTGTGTTTAATTGTTTTTTTTCCCACTGGATTCATGAAGAGAAGGACAACAGTCTCCGGAGCAGTGGCAGAGGATGTATGGATGTTGCTCCGGCAATGAGGTCTACCACATCCGACTGTGTGACAGCAAGTTCTTTGGAGAGTATAATGGCAAAAGCTTCACATATGCCTCCTTTCATGCTCACAAGAAGTGAGTTGACATGTAAGCTAAAGCATCTCTTTTGGATGCTGAAAAGTTGAAAATATACCACAAACATTTACATATTTTGTCTGTTTGATCTGGTATCATCTTGTTTAGCCAAGTACAGGAACTTGTACAGGCACTTTTATTGCTTTTTGTCTAATTAAAATTTTGTAAAGATAAATAAATCCAAGAAAAAGAGCTTTTTCAGCTCACTGCTTTGAATACAGCTTGCAGGCCCAGACGCGTGTGTAGTTGTTTAAAGAAACTGCTCTACCTTTGGGAAATTCACTTATTTGTCATACCAATACCACTCACTGTCCATTCACTATGAAGCTACAGCCAGCGGCCGTTTGGCTTAGCCTAGCGTAAAGACTGAAAAACAGGGGGAAACAGTTAGCTTGGCTGTCTGAAAGTGACAAAACCGTCCAAGCAGTATCTCTAAAGTTCACTAATTAAGACGTAATATATTGTTTGTTTAAGCCATAAAAACAACAATATGTGTTTTTACAGGAGTTCTGTGCTGAATTATTTCTTGGCCAGATTTTTTTTACCTTTGGACAGAGGCTAGCTGTCTCCAGTTTTTGTGCTAAGCTAAGCTAACCAGCTGCTGGTTCCAGCTTCATATTGATTGGACAGATATCAAAGAGGTTTTCTCATCTAACTCTCGGCAAGAAAATTAATTATATAGTATATACTTAAAAGTGTTGAACTAATGTTTTAAGCCCCAAGTATTAATTCTTAGCTATGAATACCTCGGTTTTTACGGTAATGACAGGATTCTGTTGGCAGATATTTGCTTCAAGTATATGCTAACAACAGTAAGTGTATATGATGTCCAGGTACGGCGTGTGTTTGATCGGTATAAAAAGGGAGGACAACAAAAGCATTCTGCTGAACCCTGGTCCACACCACATCATGGCTGCCACAGACACCTGCTACTACATCAACATCACGAAGGAGGAGAACTCAGCCTTCATCTTCAACCAGGAGGAGAGGAAGGGGCGCCCTGCGGGGGGAATCTACGATGGACCCTCACAGCTTCCTGTACACAGCATCATTGCTAGCATGGGTGAGAGGAAGCAGAGTGTGATGAAGATGAAGATATAGATTTAGGAGATGCTGGTTCTTTTGCTGTGTTTTAAAGCTCACTTTAATGTATTTTCAGGCACTGTTGCCATGGATCTTCAGAATACGAGTCCACCTGACGTCTCAGGTGGTAAACTGGTCCCACCTACAGTAAATGGGACAGGGAGCCGCCGGCCGAGCATCGCTCCAGTTCAGGAGATTGCAGACTCCTCCTCAATTCTGCCGTGTGACCTCCTTAGTGACCAATCAGAGGATGACTCCGTCTTCATAGATGAAAAGGGCCACTCATCTACTGAGTAAGAAATCACACACAGCATACTGTATTTTAAATACATAATATATGTTTGTATTATATGTATTATATGATATATAAGGTTAAACAACAGTAAAGTGGTTGAAATGAACTCTCAACAGTGACATGCTACTTTTTAATGTGCATCATTAATATAATGAAACAATTTGATTTATAATCATATAAACTTCATATGGGGTCTTTTTTTCTGGTGGTACTCCTACTTTTACATATGTAAAATGTAAATGTGAAAAATATTAACAGTTAGATTTATGTGATTGCTTTATTAAGCAAGCATTTTAACTTGAATACACTGTGGGATCATTTGTTCCTGAAAACCAACTTCAGACTTTTTTTTTTAGTTAGAAGATAAAATTCCAACAACGCAATTTGATCACTTTCTTCCCAGATGAACACAGTATGTTTTTAAAAAAAATGTGTCATTTGCACTTTTTGGATTTGTTGCCAGGTATGTTAAAGGTTATCCCCCTAACTCTCCGTACATTGGGAGCTCGCCCACCTTGTGCCATCTGTTGACTGAGAAAGCCCCGTTCTGCTGCCTACGACTGGACCAGGTGGGCAGTCGCTGATCCTTCAACTTAGTCACTCAATTACTTACAGCCTCCATCATTCCTGCCATTCTTCCCCTCCTCTCGCTGTCCTTCACTTCATAATACCAAACCGAAAATACCTGTTTTGTTTTGTTTTTTGCTCCCTGCACAGGGTTGCAGGCACAACAGCTTTGAGGATGCGAAGGCTTACGGTTTTAAAAACAAGCTCATCATTGTTTCCGCTGAGACTGCAGGGAACGGTCTCTATAACTTTATCGTGCCCCTCAGAGCTTATTACAGACCCAGGAAAGAACTCAACCCGATTGTCTTGCTGCTGGATAACCCGTGAGTTCACCTTAACGCACACACACACTCACACTCTGACATCATTTCTATCTTTCTCTATCACTCACCATTTCACGCTGGGAAACATTATGTATGCTAAGAGCTCACGTCAGCCGAGCACTTAGGACAAGGCTGTGGAGGTGGGTTTTCATTGTCAGTCCTGATGTTAGGTTACCGCTGCTGCTCACAGTGACGGTGTGTTTTGAGCGACAAAGAAAATAAGCGCTCCATAGCTCCAGACAGTAACCATAGCAACTTGCTTTGCCTTGAACCGGAGTGATATATATTGCTACAAGGGGAGGAAAAAGATGGAGAAAATGATTTCTTTGGGGAACACCGAGCAGGCTTTCATCGACAACCCTGATGTGTCCCTTTTCAGCCTCCACATGCATGCTCTCAGGACTCTCATAGAAACACACACATAACAATAAACTCTCTCCCTCTGTGCAGCTCTCTCTCTCTCTCTCTCTCTCTCTCTCTCTCTCTCTCTCTCTCTCTCTCTCTCCTCCTTGCTTCCTATTTGCTAAACACCCACACACTTGGATACGAAATTCAAGCACTTACGACAGCCTTGGGTCTCTAGTCAGAAGGACTGGGCAGATGCATAAAGTAATGTTCTGTCAGAGGGGGGTTATTGGTTGAGGACAGGCAGTAATAAAGCAACTAAATCTCCCTGAGTGCGCTCAGCACCAGACGGCTTCGTCTCTCAGCCTGAAATCACACTAACCAGGGAGTTAAACTACCACAGAGGCTCCTGAGGCCCTGATACTTACTGTTGCACATCATCACACAGTAAACACTCACATCCCTGACGCCACTACATGTCTTAAGTGTATACTAAATGTGAAAGTTTTGTAGAGCTGCAACAATTAGTCGATTAATTGTTTAGTCAGTCAACAGAAAATTAATCGGCAACTATTCTGATAATCAATTACTTGTTTTGAGTAAATTTTTTTCAAAAGAAATGCCAAAATTATCAGCTAGTGTGAATATCTTTTGGTTTGTCCTTAGTTATAGTAAACAAAACATCTTTGGGTTCTGGCCTTTTTGGTTGGGACAAAACAAGATATTTGGTATTCAAAACAAGGCTTTGGGAAACAGTGATTGACATTTTTCACAATTTTCTGACATTTTTTGGACCAAATGACTAATCTATTAATCAAGAAAATAACTGACAGATTAATCAATGGTAAAAATAATTGTTAGTTGCAGCCCTAAAGTTTTGCAGCTCTAATATTTTATGTAATTAGTTTTGGAGAAGAGTTTCTACGTAAATGGAATAAGCAACAAATCAATTTTCAAACGTGAAAGAGATTTTAATTGTCAAATAATACTTCATTTATGAGATTTATTCTTTTTTAATAGTTGGTTATTTTTTATTTCTATGTCCTGCCAAAGCACATATACAAACCGAAAGGCAAGGCAAGTTTATTTGTATAGCATTTTCCAACATAAAGTTTATCCTGAACAATTTGTTTTTATGTGAATAACCAAGTCAATCTTCGTGCATTCAAAAATGATTTTCTTTTTTATCTTACCAATATATTGTTCAACATTCAAGATCCTTTTATTGTCATTCAGCAAAAACATCAGTGAGGCAAAGCAGAACTAAATTATGAACATGGTACTGTTATAAACACAGATAAAAAAACAATATATTTTTTTTATTGTGTATTTTCCTGTTCAATAGAAAACAAATGTTTCTCTATCATTTATGTTTCCTGTAGGCCAGATAATCACTTTCTGGAGGCTATTTGCTGTTTTCCGATGGTTTACTACATGGCTGGAACCATAGACAAGTAAGATTTATATTGTCATATAACCTTTTGCTTCCCATTATAATTTTATTACGCAGTACCAGTCAAAAGTTTGTACACACGTTCTCATTTAAGTAGATGGGAAGGTGTGTCCCATCTGGTGCTGGTGCATTAAATTTATTTTCTACTGAAACTATTAGTGAATAGGAGTTCCTCTTCTCTGAGATTTAATTGGATGTGCAGTATATTTCAGGCAAATTGATATCGGCTTTTGATATGCTCATTGTTTGTGTGTGTGTGTGTGTGTGTTTCAGTCTAGACAGCTTGCTGCAGTGTGGCATTATATACGCCGATAATTTGGTTGTTGTGGATAAAGAAAGTACAATGAGTGCTGAGGAGGATTACATGGCTGATGCCAAAACTATTGTCAACGTACAGACGATGTTCAGGTAATTAATTACATTTTCCTCATATATTACTCCTCACTTGGTCTTTAATTGTTGTAAATCATGCTCAGACAACAGCGGTGCTCTATTTAAATTGTGATGTTTAGTCTCATCCTCTGACTCTGACTCATCTATTTCCTCTTTTTTTAAAAAAAAAAATCATATCCTTTAATGTAACACCCTTCTCTCTTGTTACAGGTTGTTTCCAAGTCTCAGCATCATCACAGAGCTTACTCATCCATCTAACATGAGGTTCATGCAGTTCAGAGCTAAGGATTGCTATTCACTGGCTCTCTCCAAGCTGGAGAAAGTAAGACATACAAGAGATATGTCAAGTGTGGTATTGATGGTATGAAGTATGAACATTAATTATTAAGAGCGAGATTTTTTTTTTTTTTAAATGTAGCCAGTTATTATTCTGCCATTTCTTTCTGACTTTCTAGACTGTCAGAAAAATGAAAGACCTTTATATGCTGTTCACCTTTACTGTGCTTTGTGTGTGTCCTGACGTTCCCCCACAGAAGGAACGCGATAAAGGCTCCAACTTGGCCTTCATGTTTCGCCTACCTTTCGCTGCTGGCAGAGTGTTTAGTATCAGCATGTTGGACACCCTGCTTTACCAGGTTGGTGCACAACTACAGCTAAAGCACTGAAGCCTCAAATGACTCTTTTCAATATCAGGTGAATGAATGTGTCTCATAGTAGCAGAGAAACAACATCATCTGAAGAAACAGAGCAGCATTACCACCACAAAGCAAGAGTGCCCTCTTGTGTTCAGTTGAGGATAGGAACCTCACTTAGGTTTCTTTATGTACAATGTGTTTTTAGCTGTATTAAACAAATAAAAGATATATTTTTTGTGTGATTTCTTCTCAGTCTTTTGTGAAGGACTACATGATCCTTATTGCAAGGCTGCTGCTGGGACTGGACACCACACCTGGATCAGGATACCTCTGTGCTGTGAGTTAGATAGAAGAAAATCATCTGTAAAAAGAAGGAAATTATGTGTAGCAGATTACCAAATTGAATGTTTTTCTCGTGTGCCAGATGAAAGTAACTGAAGAAGATCTATGGATTAGTACTTACGGCAGACTTTTCCAGAAGCTCTGCTCCTCTAGTGCTGAAATTCCTATTGGGATCTATCGGACAGAGTCCCACATTTTCTCTACTTCTGAGGTGAGATCTCACACAAGATGTTAAATATCCATCTCCAATGTGAGGACATTTTTATTACAAATGAGTTCGCAGAATATTAACACATTAGTAATTGATTACAGCATAAAAAAACTTTTGAACTTCTATAATGATCCTGGTCTTAAAGGTAACCTCCTGTTTTCCCACCTCAGTCTCAGGTGTCAGTCAGCGTCGACGAGTGTGAGGACACGAAGGATAGGGGTGACGAATCTCAGAGCAACGACCCATCAGATCACCCCCTGCTGAGGAAGAAAAGCATGCAGTGGGCACGGCGTCTAAGTAAGAAAAGCGTGAGGTGGCAGGGGGTGAACCGGGACTCGAGCAAGGACCACGCCCAGCGCATCGCTCAGCAGCGCCTCAACCTCTACCGACGCTCTGAAAGGGAAGAGCTGTCTGAGCTTGTCCGCAACCGCATGAGGCACCTGGGCCTCCCCACTTCAGGATATGGTGAGGATGGACTCTTCTTTAACTTCTTGAATATATTCAGCTGAGCGCTACAGCTAAGAACTGTTTTTTAGTCTCTGTTTCTATTTTTAATAGATGCTCCCAAACTTTCCCAAACTTTTATGTCTGCTTCTGCTTAAAAAATTGTCTGTTTCTTGTCTGACTGTTGTTTTTAGAAGACCTAACTAATCTGACAGCCAGTGACGTCATGAACAGAGTCAATCTGGGATACCTACAAGGTAAGTTAAGTAAGTAAGTTAAGATCAGGTAGAAATTAGGTCATAACTCTGATCAAATATCACCCTCTTCAATCAAATCCTGGTATTATAACCTAGTAAACTGGGATCTGGGATTCCTCTTTACAATGCCTGAGAAACACAGTCAAATTGAGGAAGACATAATAGTAGCTCATTTTCTACAGCGTAATTACACACAAAAAAACTTAATTATACACTAGGAGAAGAAGAAAGTCCCCTCAGTCAATCAGTGGCTTAATCATTTGATCAATACCCTGCACCTTGAAATAATAAGGTTTTTTGCTTAAGGATAAACTTAACAAGACTTGGTACTGGTAGACTCTTACTTATTATCTAAAATCTGAACATTAATCATCTTAGAGGAGCCATATTGTTTTTTCCATCATTTGTATTTATTTGCTTGTGTTTCCTTTTTAACCAGAGCTGGTTTTGGCTAGTGTGAGACTGTGTGTGGGTTAGAGAGAGAATTAATGATTCCTTAATATTTTTTACGTTGTATATTCTGTGTAATATAAACCGTCAATGTCACTTTTATTTCATGATGTTGTGTATCTTTTTTTTTTCCAATAAAACATATTTGGAGAAATTTGATCATGAGATGCAGCTGTGACTTTTCCCAGGCCGCTTATTGAGATTATGTTTGTGTTTCAGATGAGCAGAACGATCACCAAAACACTCTGTCCTACGTCCTGATTAACCCCTCTCCAGACACCAGGCTGGAGCTCAATGACATTGTGTAAGTATTATTCCCTCATGTTGCTCCATGTGTTGTTAAAAAGTAATCTATTGAGATTTTAGTCAGCTCATATTTGTTTCATTATGAACAGACGTGCAAACCCATGAAAGAAAAAACACAAAACATGAATTTTTGGCCTGCATAAAGGTTTTTCAGATGTGTTTTGTGTATTTTTTCAGCTTCCTTTTGGATGTTTTTGCATGTGTTCCACTGCTGTGTTGCCAGAAACTAGTCCAAGAGATAATAAAAGCAAAACAGTTTGATGGCAAAATCTGTTTATTGGCTCAATACCATTCTGATCCCTACAACCTCACCCTATCTGCTCGGCCTCCACTACCAACCAAACTCCATTACCTCTAATGGAGGCTAATGTGCAGGAATTAACAGAAATTTAGAAAAAACAGCATATGCATGCTTGAATTAACTAATCAACCATTTTATATTAACAATAGATGAGATGGCTATGTGTAATGTATAAAGGTCACCAATAGTGACAAACCCACAGAGAATTATCACCCTTCTCTGAGGTTCCCCTCAAATCCACAGAACATTTTAGTGTCTTTTAGCTAATTGTTTTGGTTTTACAGCCCGTGACTTTACTGTTTTGGTTCAGTCTCACCGCTCTCATCATCCTCGTTTCTAGCACTAGGTAACCAGTGTGAGTGAGAAGGCTCTGATAAAACAACTATGCACTACCTGGTCAGCACTAAACAGCAGACAGACAAAGTTACCAACTAGCTGGCGAACATAGCAAAGCGTCAGATATTTCCCTCAGGAGTTAGTAGAGAGCACAACAGAGCTAAAAAGAGTCGATATTGGACTTTTTCGTCAGGTGGCCATAAACATGACTCCAAATGAATACTAATATTTCTCTGTGCCTGCTGGATATGTAAAATAGGCTACTGTTTGCTAACACATTAGCCATAAATGTGATTATGATGATATTATAATGTGTCAATGTTATGCTTACAGCTGTGAAAACAAGAATGGACCCCAACAATTTTATAGCATATTGTTTTGGGAAAATTATACATTTACAATGGAACAACATGAATTGTAATATAGCAGCTGAGGAAGCGAGGCAGCTGTCTAGTATCCGTCCGTGGTGACGGATGTTTTCTGCTCATGATAGAGAGAGGCGAGTGCATCCCGCAGTTTACCTGTTTATTTAGCTCCTCTTCTTTAATGCGGAGTCTCAGTTCTTCATCTGCCCTTCTGCCCTTTCTCTTTCTCTCTCTCAGGTACTTGATTCGTTCGGACCCTCTGGCTCACGTCCCCGAGGAGCCTCCTGTCCACAGCAGCAGTCTGAAAGAGAGACACGAGTCTTGCACAGACACCAGAGAGGACACCCAGCTCTGATACCGCACTGAACTTGGTTCACTTCCTCCTAATCTGCCCACTTTGGCTTTCCTGGAGGCCTCATTGAGTCCATGCAGATCCAGTCTGACAGAGGGCAGTTTTTGCTGTAATGTCCCAGCACTGCAGTCTACTACTGTATTATATGAGTGCCTACTGTTTGGCAGATGACATTTGACGTCATCTGTGACATTTTCATTCTCTTGCCACAGACATCGTATATAAGAATGGTGTATTCAATTCTGTGAAAGCACTTTCAGATGAGCAGTTAAGGACGAGCTTGTTAACAGACGATCGCCGCTAAGTGAAGGGATTTCAGTCAGGTTCGTCGTCCCTGCAGTGTTATCCTTAGTTTGGCTTAATCTGATTCACCAAACGAAAGAATTAAGTTCACGGGACCACCCTTATGCTTTTTATTGTCACTGAGACTTCATGAAATTCAGGTTTTTGGGTTGTAGCTCCCTCAGGAAAAGTTGAACGTCAAGATCAGACATTTTGGGATGCAGAGATTGGCGGTTCTGACCAGGATTAAATTGGGCATTATTAGTCTTTTCTTGACTTGGGTAGGTTGAAAGCTTTATTGAGAGATTAACAGAAACCAGATGCACGTACGGTACAGTATTCTAAAAATTCCCTAAACATTACACTCCGACCTATTTACCACCTTTACATAAAAACAAACACAACCTTAAACACTATGTGACTTAAATGAAATATGTGCATTAAAGCTTTCATTTAAAGCTTATTTTTTTGTAGCTGAACAATAGAAGTAGTTATTCAGTGCTGTAGAGGTCTTAATTAGTACATCATGCACAAACAATGATGGTTACTTATATGTTCGCTGCAGTACATTTCTTTAGGTTAGATAAGGTTTTGCACTTCAAGAACTTAGTTCAACCCTTTAAACAGGCTGTGCCATATAATCAGTATTGTGCCATAAAGGATTCATTTGATGTGTATTATATTAGTCATCAGAGAAACTAATTTGTCTTTGAATGTTGCTCAGTGAAAGAATTTGCTCATTAATTTCACATTTGTGGCTATACGGGTGAGGTATGTATATTGAAAATGCTACATCTTGTACACAAGAGTTCTATCTTTGACTTCGTACATATTTAAATGGTGAAAATATGTGTACTTGAGTATCATTTTATTTTGCACATTAAAGTGCGATATGATGAAAAAACCTGCTGAAACTATTATGAGTTGGATAATAATTTAGTCGTAGTGTTGCTACTATTTATTTACCACAGGAATCCCAGATTAGGTGGACGTGGATAGTTTGTATGATTTCAAGATGAGCTATCCCAATTCAACTCTCACTACTGACATTGTCTTCTCTACATTTAATTATGTAAGAGTTCATTTGAATTATGTTACAGAGCAGACAAGGTAAAGGATTGTCATTTTCAAATAACGTAAGGTAACTCCCTTCCTAATGTGGTTGACTGAGTGAAACATCACATTTAGACTAAAGATCTGTTTTCTATTGATTTTGACTTTCACTTGTCATTAAACCTGAAACACATTGATGAAAATACTGTAACTGATCCATTTGCATGAAGCAAATAGTCGGAAATATGCTAGTTGAATGTGAAGCCTATATAATATTCAGCTCGACACATTTAAGCAATTTCTGTTCACATATCTTGTCAATCAAGCAAACAATTACCGTATGATATGTTGTGAAAAATATTCAGATCCATTCTGTGTTTTCTATTTATTTGTTATATATTTTGACCTTACAACTCTTTTGGGGGTCCTGGAGACTCTAGGTCCTCTTTAACAACTCAAAAACCATCCTTAACATTGTTTTACCACCTCGATACTTCATGACTTCACAATGATGACATGTTTCAGTAGTTCACTGCAGACAATTACTTCTGTTTGACGTCTCAGCCGTAAAATGTGGTTAAATGCAATAGATTTGCATCTGCTCTGTATCTGTGATTGGAGTTTTGTAACCGTTTGTTCATAAGAGGTCCATGTTTGACCCCTCTGGGGTCTATTTGACCGCCGACCATAAATAGAATCACTATGTAGGATAATAATGTACATTTCTTTGTCTGTGAATGAGTTGGCAACCAGAAAGATTCTGTGTTTATGTCTAGCCCATATAATATATACAACATGAAATATTTCCTTATTTTGAATTATAATAAAGCTTTATGGTCATTTTAATAGTTACCACTTCAATAATTTTCTAAATGATGGGGTTTAAAATGTCAGAAAAAAATATTTCAAGGAAAAAAAATGGTTGATTTTGGTTGGCAATGATTATTTTTACACACAGCAGTGTCAACAAAAGACGAGGGGTTAATGTAAAATGTGTGATTTCTTTTTGCCATCATGAACCCTTCAGAAATCTGCAAGTTTATTAAGATTCAAATATAGAAACCTCACATGCTTAATGTATTCAGACAGTGTGTCAGGACTTTTTAGAGTCACTGTTCACAGTGGTTACAGCTGTGTTACAAGAGAAACTGTACAACCAGTCTAAGGTCACAATCCAGAGCTTTTTAAAGACATTTCTACATTTGGCTCCATGTCAGAATTCCTGTAATCCGAACTATGTGCCCATGCCACCGAGATACTTGTCATATCTGGCATAACACTGTCACTTCACTGTAGTGATGATATTATCCTGATAATGAAAAGCAGCTTTTTTGCCACATGCAGCACCAGGCAATCAGGCCAGAGAGTTCAATTTTTGTCTCATTAAGCCATAGAAAGTTTCTGCCTAATGCGCTCACTTTCTTTAAGTGTCATTTAGTGTCTCCAGTCTGGCTGTAATGTGCCTTTTACTCAAAAGTGGCTTTCAGTCTAGACACCGTAAAGGACTGATTGATTAAGTGCTGCAGAGTGTCAGTCTTTCTAGCTGCAGGTTTTTACTTTCTTTGCAGAGTTATTCTGAAATTGTTAGAAAGGTTGTTGGGTTCTTGATCAACTTTTTGACCACAACTCTTGTTAATGAAGGTTAAAGAATATGACGGGACAGCAAACCTCAGGAGGAGAATTGGTGGTTTTAACAGCCAGTTTCATAATGATGGAGCGCATTATAAATGAAGTCCTAAAATATTTTTAGTCACATGGCTCTATTAATGTGTCAGTCTGTTGGTCCAGTCTGAAATATCTCCACAATTATGAATAGTTATTAATTTTTTTTTATAAAGACATTCATGGTTCCCACAGGATGGACAGCACCATCATCAGATCAAAGTTTTACCTGCAAACATTCACAACAGCGAGTGTGAGAGAGAAGGTATGATTGTGCAAGTAGATTAATCTAGAATAGATTAATCTGTCAAGTATTTTTTAATGAAACAATTTGTCTCTAATGTCAGAAAATAGTGAAAAATGGTCTTCAGAATTTTCCACAGCCTTTTTCCAAAACCCAAAGACATTCGGTTTACTATCATGGACGACAAAGTAAACCGTAAAATCTTCACATTTGAGAAGCTGAGGCCTGGAAAGGTTTGGCATTTTTGCAAAAAACAAATGACTAAAATATTTATTTGATAATCGAAATAGTTGCTGATTAATTTTCTGTCAGTCGATTAATCCGTTGCTCGATAATAGTGTGTAGTAATAGTTATGTGTGTGAGTCAGTGTGGTTTCTGACCTCACTCAGTCACCCTTTAAATCCACCATATCCAGTAAAGACAGACAGAAGGGGAATAGACACTTTCTACAGAAGACATTTTGTCATCTTGTCACAACAGGAAAAGCACAGGTGGAACTGATAACATTAACGAAATAGGTTTCAGCCATTGTTAAGCCATTGTTTCACCTTTGCTTTTCCTGGCATGTCAAAATGTGAAAAGGGTGTCGTAGAGAGAGAAACAGAGACAGATGGAAAAAAAAAGAAGAGTCAAATAGGAGACTGAAATAAAGAACAAGGGTAAGTGAGGAAGGAACAGATGATCATAAACACAAAAATCAAACAGACTACTAAAACTTCAGACATTTCATCAAAAAACGTACCTAGTTGCATTTTATTATATATCTTCAAAATAAATTAACATACAATAGAACACAATGAAACAAGACTCATAACATCTCTGAAAGCCTGTAACAGAAGAAAACCTCAAAATAGTGCCTGCTTTTTTAGTAAACATAACTTGTACATAATGTACAAAAAATACTACTCAAAAAATGTACAAAATGCAGCAAACAAATATCAAGTATTGTGCAGTTTCCCCACCGCATTAAACCAGCCGCTGACAGTCAGTCATTACAGGGAAAATTACTAGTGCTGCCAGGCAGCGTGTTGAGCGCCAGAAGCTACATTAAAATCGTATGTCTCACCAGAGGCCAGTGAGCGGAAAATGAGTAGCAAACAGCTCAGTGGCATAGCTCGGTCCATTTTGGTTCAGCAATACGAGCCAGTCAGGGATCTCAGATGGCTCATTTGGATGGTGGAATATAAGTATAAAGTTAATACAATATAATGCACTACTGATAAGGTATAATGCACTGAGTCTCAAAAGCGCCTCCTGTCCAGAATAAATACTAGTACAATTTCTCCTACTGTAAAAACAACATTATTTTAAGACTTCTCTTCCACCAGAACAGCAGCACACAGCTCCCAAAATAAAATTTAAAAAAAAAAAAAGGAAAATGTTTTGTTGCTTTGTTCCATTTCTCTGTTACATGACAGAAGTTTTAAAGCATAATCAAGAGAGTAAACACATTCAGAACTGAGTGCACGAGTGGTGCAAACAGCTCTCCTCTAACACAAATACTCACACACGTCCCCAAACACACTAAATAGAAAAACAAGACTGGACCACATACTAACATCCATTCCATACTTAGATTAAAAAAAAAAAAAAAAAAGAAAAAAAAAGAAAAGTTTGTTCAAAGCTCCCTCTTCATGAAAGCACTGACCAGGAGTAGTAAATAGTGAATAAATAGGGGCTCTGTATGTGGAGCCTGGATTTATCACAGCAGTAGGGTATTTTTTTGCCAAGCTGTTATAGCAAACTTTATCAGTCAAAATCGAGTAAATGTTCACCACTGTCTGTCTGTAGTTGCACTTTGTAACTACACACACTGTAAGAAGATTCAGTAGTATTCGACTTGAGGGTCCATTTCCTCTTCAGTGCTACACAACAATCAGTCCATCGTCAATAGTGCCAATTTAATGTAGGATGACGTACCTACAAATTAAAACACAAAAGTGTGACATGCAAAATAAAATGGTAACAAAACAAAAAGAAAAAAAAACAAAACGTTGCAGTGCATTCAGTTGGCAGGTGGTCTGTATTCTCGCACTGCTCCAGACTGACATCTCCATTTACGAGAACATGTCGTACTCCTCCCACTTGCACTAGCTGGCTAACGCCACCGTCTTATAACACATCAGTCACATGATCATGTGTCAGTCATCTCCATGATTATTGGGTCCTGCCCAACAGTACTAGATAGAACAGAAACTGTCACAAGTGTCCATCTCTCTTTTTTCCTTCTCTCCTTTTCTCACTTCCTCCGTGAGCTGCCTGGTCTCTTGACCTGCCAGAGGTGATTGTGGATGGTCAGGGCGTCCACGCTGACCGACACGGACTTGGCGGGGATGACGGTGAACTGCTTGCGGTCCGAGTTGTATTTGTAGAGCTTGTCGATCATCTTGCGGCTGATGGTGCGAGGCCCTGTGCCCGTGAATTTGACGATCTCCTCGGTGTCCGGCGAGAAACAGTAAATGGCGCGGAACTGGCATCCGCCGTCACGGAAGAGGATGATCAGGTGATTGGACTCACACTTTTCCAACTCCTGCGATCAGTCATTAATGAAACATAATTACTAAATATCGAAAAACACACCTTTTAGAAACATAACTGTGTAAGAGCCAAATCTGCATTTGCCACAAATGACACAAAAACACTGATGATTTATAGAAAAGTTTAAATTATCCTTCGCTTCTTCACAATCAATAAATGAATTTCATGTGATCACACTGACCTCAAGAACAAAATTCTTCTGGCCCTCATTGACCTTTCCAGCCAAGCAGCAGTGTGCGATGGCATTGATGATGATTGGCTTGTTGGACTTGGAGCTTGGCTCCTTGAAAAGTTTCGGACCTTAAACAAACAAAACATAAAGAGATTAATGAGAGTAATGCATCGATCTTCTCAACTAACTCTCAGCAAGAAAGTAAATAAATGTATTTCTGAAAATATCAACTATTCCTTTAAAGCAAGCTTGAAAGCTTACTGCAAGTTAAATGTGTGTTAGTGTTATATGAATAAACAGGTTTTTCTGCATTACTGCTCACCATTGTACTCCGCTGAAGTGATGGAAGAGGTTATGGAGCCGCTCTCCCAGTCCCTCTCCATGTTCCTGCTAGATGCTCTGCTCAGCAAAGGGAATGACTCCATGGAGCACACGGATCCAGCCCTGGAAGACGCAGTCATTAGTGAATCGAAGGAGTACATTGATACACGAGATGGGAAGCGATTATATTATCTTCTCAGCTCTTAAACATTAAACAGGATGTCTCACCTCTGCGATTCTGCCCCGCCAGAGATGACACTGTCTGCCTCGGTAGCCAAAGACAATGTGGATCCTCGATGACTGCAGCTCAGATCGGCTGAAAGTCGCAGACAGCATGATTTATTACCAGTTACCTTACTAAATAAAACAGCAGTGTTTGTCAAGCCATGCCTGTTCCTTTTCCATACGACAAGCAGTGAGCCAAATCTTGTAATGTTAATCTAAATACCAACACATCTTTAATCTATCAATCAAACAACCCTGTGATTATGAAAAACTAGATCATAGCCAAATTCAGACTCGGATTTCAAACCCCTGAGGGATTGTTTCAACAGCTATTTTTAATAGATGTGTATGCTTGATGTCACATCATGCAGAGCAGGTTAGAAGGTTCACCTTCCCTGCAGCCTGCTGCTGAGCCCTGGGCTTTGATCAATATGGACACCTTCAGAGAATGACCTGCACAACACACAGGTGCACACTCAGAGCATGACAAACACAAATGAAGTGAACGGATAATACACACACAACAGCCTATGTGATTATACGACAACAGGTAGACAAACAGACTGGAGTAGTAGATAAAAATGTTGAGGCGCTCTTACGTGTGGTGGATCCTTTGGAGAGGCTGTTGGACTCTTCGCGATGCAGTGACTTGGGTCTGCTCCTGCGGGATTTAGTCCGTGGGCGGGGCTTAACCAGACCCTGCTCCTCCATCAGAGCTTGCTGCTTCCTCTGCAGGTATTCCTGCTTTATTAGCTCTCGTCGCGCTTTCTCCTCTTCTTTACGAACACGATCCTCTTCTGCTTTACGCCTTGAAGAAAACAAATTCAAATCATTTCATACCCACGCAACCACCTTATAACAACAATTCCTTATCCATACGATTAGTGTGTGTGAAAACATACCTGGCCTCGTCACGTTTCAGCTCACTCTCCACTTCTTGCTGTTGCTTGCGAACTCTCGCCTCTTCAGCTTTGCGCTGCTGTTTGAGGAGGAAGGCTGCGCGACGCTTTGCCATTTCATCTTCTGCCTTCCCATCATCCTGGAAGACAGAGAAGAGGGCTCATCATTCAATTAGTAGTTATTCTTCTCGGCTGGTTCTCCTCTCTTGACCCACCACTTCACAAGTTACACATGGAAGCACACATGAAAACGCAGATATCCTGAATTTTACCTTAAAGAAGAAGCCTAGTACATTCCTCTGCTCGCCCTCTGTGGTGCAGTCTGTAACATCTGTGCTGCCGTCCTCCACTGGATCCTTAAGCTCTGACAAGTCGACCTCAATCAGTTGACCCTTGACCCTGGTATTCTCATCTCCACCCACAGTCTCTGTCCCTGAGTTGCCTACGTTCTCTTCCGGCTCTGCAACCTGTGACAGAGATTTGGGTGTATTGGAGATGACTGGTGGGTCCTGCGATTGGGGTTTGTCTGAGAACCGCCCGGTTCCCTCTGCGGTGCTGCGTTGGTTGGAGTCATCATGGACTCTGAAGGTGGTATTTCTCACACTGTTTCTCTCTAACTTGGAGCTCTCAACAGTAACCCCTGCCTCCTGCCCTCCACCAGTATTTTCTTTAGGGGAAGGCGTGTCGGACTTGATCGAAGCCGTCTTGCTGTTCTCGTTAATCTGCTTTCGCTCTGAGGCTTTGTTGCGTTGGCTGGAGCTAAGCTTGGGAGGACGGCGAGCGGGAGCGGGAGCAGAATCGCCGCCGCTGATATCGACAAAGTGAACTGCATACGATCTGGATTCTGAGGTAGAGGGTGATGTCTGTGTTATGTTGAGAGTTGTGCTAGGTTCTGATTGTACGGGTTCTGGAGGCGAGACCACGCTCTGCTTCATCAGCCGGTCTTGCTGCAAGGAGAGCTGCATCATCTGCTGCTGAATAGAACTAATAGCTTCATTGAGGAGATCTATGGAGCGGGAACATTCATTCATGTCAGGTTCAGCCACGTTATCCTGGGACAAGGTGTTCAACCTGTTGTTTCTGTTTATCTGTCTTCCATCTGCTTGACCCGCCTTAGACTGGACCTTCAGAGCCTCAAGACAGGAGTCATCCTTGCAGGACTGGGTTTTCAATTTACTCCTGTCGGCATCATCTAGTTCTGAGGAGGGGGAGTGTTTCAGGGGCAGGGGAAGCGTGTCGCTCTTACCTCCACCCTTCTTCACGATGTTTAAGAACGCAGCTTTCCCCAGCTTTAGTCGCTGCCGTGCAGAAAGGGTCTCCATCTTCTTCTTCTGATACTCTATCGCGCGTCTTTGCTCTTCTAGCTGCATGTGCAGTTGCAGCAGCTCCGAAGGCACTACTGATGGACTCACCATCATATTCTTCCCCAACACGGAAGCAGGCTCCTTCCCTACCCAGCTGGCGGTGCCCTCACTCCTCAGCTGCCAGGGAGGGCAGGGGTTAATCTCCGAGCCATCCGGCGTGGTCTTCTGGGAGCTGCTGGTGCTTGAGAATCCATCTCGGAGGGCAAGTTTAAGGAGCTTTCTCTCTGCAAAGCTGGTCATTTTGACACTGGCGCTGCCTGAAGCACTGCAGCTGCTCGCCCAGGATGCTGTACTGAGGCAAGGGCTGGACCGCCCGCTGCCGTCTTCCTTGTCGTCCCGTTCACTCACCTTTGAGTCTTCCCTCAGCTTGGCTGACTCACCCTCTCCTTCCACAAATTCACACACCTCACCCTCTTCTAAGAACTTTCCCTTTCCTCTCTTTATCACCTCTTTAGTCAGCTCCATCTGATCGTCATCCTCATCGTCTTCCTCGAGGTCTGCGATGTCTGAGTCAGAGTCGAGTCCTACTTCCATCCCAGAGGAGAAAGGACTGTGGCGGTCTGGCTCTCCTGACAAATGAAGGAAAAAACCTTGAGGCTGTTTCTTCCCAGACTGAGAGGTGCCCGTCGACCCTTCCGTGGGTGGCCTGACGGAGCTCGTGACTGATTCTACCACAGGTATGGGTGTAAAAGCACCTCTGTTTGACTCAGATGCTAGGGCTTTCCTCTGTGAGGTGCTTGGGACGCTGGGGGTTGTTTTCCTGTAAGCTTGTGCTGCTCTAGAGCGACTCTCGCCGCTCTCCTCCTCCTTGTTCAGGCTGATGCTCTTCTCTTTGGCTGGCTTAGGGACGGCAGGCATCAAAGGCTCCAGATAGTAGCTCTCCGCCTGGTGGTCTGAACTAAAGGGACTCGTATCAAGGTGAGGAGAGCAGCGACTATTAGAAACCCTTGGGGTGGAAGTTGCATTCTGGATTTCCAGCTCATCCTGCTCCATGTCACTCCCGAGTCGATGTCGGGAAAACACGGAAGGGTGGATAACAGCAACCAGCTCCTCTTCCTCTATTTCCTCCTCCTCATCCTCTATGCGAATATGACTAAGCAGGCTTTGACCAGTGAGTCTGTGCTGAGGCAATGTTCCTGACCCCAGCTTGTGTTTAGGGGTAATACTCATAATGTTAGAGGCCAAGCTGTCTTTGCTGATGGAGCGAGCGATGCTGATACTGTCTGCATCGTCCTCCAGGGGAAAATGCAGGGCATAGGGCTGTGATAAAGGCCTGGACAGGGACAAAGGGAGGAATATGATTTAAATGAGCTGAATGTAATAAAACAAGAAACCAGAAAATCATCAGTTATAGCTGTACCTGCTTCTAGATTAAATGGAGTAACCGTGAAGGTTGTAATTAAACGGCTCACCTCTGCCTCCTCTCTGGCCAAGCTAATACTGATCCCTGATGCTGCCCGTCTGCACGTGTCAGAGAGTTGGACCGATTTCTCAGCTCTGTACCAAAGAAAATATGATCTGTATGATGAAAACTTAAACATGCAATATTAATGTTTGATTTCAACAGCCTCAAGTTGTCATGTCACGTTGCATCTGTAAAAATGACAGTGAACTCAGACCAAGACAGAATCTCTGTTATTCAATTTCCCTCTGCTTTAATTAAAAACGTATCAAGTACATTGCTTTAGGTTTGAAGTGGACAGACAAGGAAAATACAAGAAAACAACATAGACACCTTTAGATTACAATCAGAATGTTTTTCCCGCTCTGTATCTTCCCTCTCCCTTCCTCGTCTCTGTCAGCAAACTCAGTCAGCACTGGTGCCTTAGTAAATATTATTTTACATTACCTGAAGTATTGTCCTCAAGCCCCTTCTGTTGTCTCTGTCTCAGTGGCAGTAGAGAGTGAGATGGGCTTGATGAGTGTGGTTTAGTGCTGTGAGGGAAATACAGAGATGTTTGCATTACTCTGCATCAAGGCAATTTGCAGTTTTTTATGAATAGGTCACATTTTTGATGAAAAGGAAGAACACGTGATAATTTAATAACGTAATGTGAAAAATTACATAAATCCATAAACCAGTAACTTGACAGTAAAACAGGTTCTGTGTGGTGTTCCTGAAAAACACGGTTACTGTATAATACCTGGCGTCAGGGCTCGGGGGCGTGGTCAAGACGTCAGCGGAGTTCGATGATGTCAGGAAACTACGTTTAGTGACGTTGGAGATGGGTATATGGGATCGAGAACTCTTGGGCTGCAGCAGCAATCTCACTACAAAAATTGTAGAAGGGGATATTAACCGTTAGAAGAATTCCTTTGACATTGTTTGACATTTTTTAAATAAAAGATCCATTTACAGATCAATAAATGACAAAAGAATACATCAAGAGAGTGTGTTTTACCATCTCTGATTTCCTGAAGGTCCCTGGGCTGTACGAAGTCTGGCTTCACAATCTCACACCACCAGAAGAGCTCAGCGATGAACACCATCACGTTATTCTGCAAGATAAAAGGTCAAGTTCAGTAGCACGGCACAGCAATGAATACTGGGCTGTGTTGCAGGCCATATTTTTATATTACAATGGATCAAATGACTGTGTATGTGAAAGGGGTCATTTATTGTAACAAAACTTGACTCTGTATTTCCCTTCAACACTACAGAGCCTCTTGCCTTATCTTTAAACCTTTTGTTTTGGTTTTACGGCCTGAAGTTTTTGATTCATTCTCAGTAGTCTTATCAGCACCATTTTCAGCCACAAAAAGCTCTGATAAACTGAGCTTCTGGTGTTGAAATGAGGAGTTAGGTGAAGCTACTGTCCAGCAAACCTCTGCATTGAATGTGATGGAATATTTAACACAATTTGTTTCCTTACAAAGGCATGTTATTAAGCATAGTTTAAGTATGTTAACATAGCAAAACAGAGATAAAGGTGATTGAAATATTGGACTTTTTAAGGTGGACACAACCACAACTCGAAATAAATGTTTCTCCTCGTCATCTGGATCTGCAAATATAGGCCCTGTTTGTTAACTGTTTGCCATATCGACTTTATAAGGTGAGAATATGTCAGTGTTGTGTTTACATCCTCTTCTGCTGCCTGCAAGTGTCCAAAATAAGCAATGAATGCAGGTTTAAGGTATTTTCTGTGTTTTTTTGGCTCACCCTCAGCACTGGTGGAGAATACAACATGTCCTCAGGCTTCATATAGAAGCACTTGTTCAGGTATTCATTAGAGAACTCCTTCAATAGCTGGAGGTTGTACACGCTGTCTGCTATGGAGGGGACCTCCTTCAGACATATATCTGCAAAGAACAAGACGCACAGAACGGTCAACACTATCAGGTAGAGAATATTTTGCACTATGATAGGTAAGTGGTAGAACAAGGTCTTTTAAAACCTATTTGAAGAGGCTCCAGGAAGTGAACAAATACAGTATCTAACGCCTTTCTTCAGTTGATCTTGTAGTCCAGTGTTACTGTACCTTCCAGTCTAATGAGTTCTGGGCAATAGAAGTGGATCACAGCTAGCAGAGCTGAACCATCAGAAATATCCTTCAACAGGTCGTCCAACAGAGGGAAGTGCTGAAGTGTCCGACCTGACAGGTGATCTCTGCGATAACGCACCTACACAGCCAGAGAGGGCCCGAGTTCAGATAAAGTTCACAAATTGATTTTATCACAACAGAGTCACATGACCACTTGTCACACACAAAACACTTTGTAAATTATTTTTGATCATTTATTATTTTCTAGCTCTCTTTAACACATATACTGTGGAGTATGTGATTGTAACTAGCATCTAGTTCTTGTTGGTGTTTATCTTCTATCAGTTAAGGGCAGATGGAGCTCTGCAAAGTCTTTTAAAGGAGCATCTTGTGCATCATGTGGTACATTAATAATGTTTGTGTTTTTATTCAACTGTCAAAGATGTTAATCACTTTCAGGCACAATAGATTAAGATGGGTTTAGTAGGTGGTGCACGTGATAAATGATTAAAGAAAAAAGGGGAAAAACACAATAAAGGACAAGATGAAATAAAGAAAATGATCAATGGTGAGTACATTACCACACGTGAGAACTCCACAGGCTCCAATAAGCAATGGGCCAGAGCATGCATTATATCAGGCTGGTGAGGGAAAGAATGACATGATTGGGAAGAAGTTAATGAAATGAGGCGAGCCGTGACTGGATGAGTGGGCACGAGCCATGTAAACACTGGCTGTTTATGACAAGGAGTTATAAATGCCTGGTAAGTCATCAAGTTTCAGGTTTGCTCAACAAAAATCAACCAAAAAGAAAAGCATTCAGGGAGTTTAGTGGTGTGTGTGGGTGTGAATATTTTGGGAGGGGAAGGTGATGAATATGAAACTCAGCTGAAAAATGAAAGAACTGCCAAAAGTTTCATGCAATGTAAAAAGCAAATAAGCAGAGAAATAGTTTTGTGAGTGTGCTGTTTCTTCCTTTGCCACCAAGGGGCACTGTGTCATCTTCATTGTATTTAAACATCACAACATTCTTTATAAAAAAAAAAAACTGGTCTTAATTCATACCTGGCTAATTTCTTGTTTGGCCTATTACAGTTTATTTTTACTTTATCTATCACATCTGACACTGACATATACACACTTTAAAGACACACACACACACACGCACGCACACATATTAGCGGTTGCTACGTCGGTTGCACTTACAGGTACAAGCTTCCAGTACCATTTGGAGGGAGACTAGTATCCAAGAGGCAGGAAGGGAAGGAATTTAGGGGGAGACACAAACAGGAAGAGCAGCAGACAAGTCAAGGGTCAGATATAGTGACAAGGAATCAGATTATCCCCAGTTACCATGGAGACAGATCTGATTTTAAAGGGTTAGGCTGAATGAGTCAAGAACATGTAGTTTAACAGAGAGTAGGGAAATGAAGAAATAGCAGTACAGGACTACAGAACTCAGACAGAGACTTTGCTTACACTTGTCTGTCAATAATATTCCTTTTTTCTGATTGGCTGATAGGGACCAAATCACGCCATGACTTAGAAACTGTGTTTGGATCTGTGATCAGAAGGTGACGTGAGGTGCTCATCAGATCACAATGCAAGCAAGATCCGATGCCAAAACCTACACACGTGACAGTTAATGCACCCAGTGAGGACAGGATGCATCATGCGAGTGAAATCACAGCCAGGAGGACAATAGACAAAGGCAACAACATCACTAAAGGAAGACAGTGTTTAACGGAGAGGAGCTTTTTTATGGACGCTGTGAAAGAAAGAAATAAAGAGAGAGACAAAGAGAGAAGGCGATACCTTCTGGTGACTGGGTGACTCCAGCAGATGTTGCTTCATTTTCAGCTCTTTTTCTGAGATCTCCCTCATCTTCATGTTCACCTTTAAGCGACAATGATACGACAAAGGTCAATGCAGATGAAACAACGCACAAATGCAAACAGGAACACATGAATCTTTGGTTCTTACCTTGTTGATCCAAAAAACCATCGCGTCTTCCAGGTCAAAAGGCAGCTCCTTGGAGGCACTGAAGTTCGAGAAACGCTTGACACTGGACACAACCTTCTCGATGCTGATCATCTCCACCGTGTAGGCCATCATCAGGGCATCAATGAGATGGATGTGGGAGCTCTGGAAGGACACGATAAACAGGAAAAGATTATGAGTCGTCTTTGAATGTAAAAACAGGAGGATTATTTTGGATTTGACGGGCTTTATTATACAATGAGATTTCCTGTCCCATGTCGGGGATAACTTTTAAATAACTCTTAAATTAAGAAGTATTCCTGAATGACCTTAATGCCCTCATACTGACAGCAAATAACAGATTGCTGCTTCTTTTCTATGCATATGCAAACTCTTATTAAACATTTGCTACAAAGTCATGATGTTTTCGGACTTTTCATACATTGCTTTAAGGTTAATGTTTGCAATGCCGAGACTGCAGAAGGTCAAATATGCAAGAAAAAAAAACACCATTCTTTATGCGTTTACATTGTAGATATATAGAAGATTAAACAGCGATGATTTCAATGAGATTTCTGACTATTAGATAAGAATACTTGGATCATTGTTTAGTCAGAGAACATTAGGCTTTTACACTTCACTTGCATTACATTCTTTGGAGTAGTATCACCAAGTGAAATGGCAGCCTACACTTGCCATCTGGCACAGAGCTAATGTGACTTTTCTTGCAAAAGCCAAATGTGAGCCAAGAGAAATGGGATAAATAATGCACCAGTAGGCGAGACTGTTTTGCAGGTTTTGAGAGTGTGTAACTAAAATATTCATGAGGCAAAATGCACCAAAAGGCTCAGCATTTTTCATTTAATATGGACCTACTACTCAGACATTCTGTATTAATCATATACTACAGGTGTGAAGGCACAAAAGCAAACAAGGCCGGCTGATAAGCTGGAGTTTATGTTGCATTTAGGAGAGTTGTAACGTGTCAAAATGAATGCAGTTTTAGCTCGAATGGAGAAACTGAAGTGACTCAGATACACCCGTTAATTAGTTTTCTCTTGAACTTGAAGTCTATTGAGTAAGAGTTCTTGATATTCGGGTGATGTTTCCTTGTAGTGAAAATGCCTTTTAAGTAAAAAAGAAATCCACGCACCAGCCTTCCTGCGTAACAACAAACACGAGGACACACACAGTTATGTATAACTCTTAACGTACCCCTTTGCCTTTTCGTGCCATTAAAATATTGTGTGTGTGAGTCATAAATGAATGTCAGTGAGTCAGGACAAGGACTTTCCATCTTTTCATGTGTAGGCTAGTACGGCTTTTGCTTTTAGCAGTCTGTAAGCCCTGCCCTGTTTCCATGGCAACACAGTGGTGGAGCATCTCTCATATCGTGTTTGGGAAAAACCCCTTGTGCATTGTGTGTTATAGACAGCAAATAACAATACCTATATGTACTACTAGCACTTATTAATTCTGATATCATTTTAGATGTTTAGATCAAGCTACCCACCATCTTTATGGGAGCCGTGCTGAGATCCAGATTGGAGACTGGCGTGTTGTCAGTCTCCAGGACATAGATGCCTTTCCTGGACAGGGCCTGGATGACAGACTGGTGGCTGTGGAGCGAGGCTGCCTGCTCAGCGTGCAGGATGAGCCCACACACCCGGCAGTAGAGCTCTCCAGATAGCAGCAGGTGGATGATGGGGGGCTTGATGTGTTCCTGCTCATACTGGTCGGTGTAGAAGGGGTCCCGCAGGTCTGCAGGGATGTGTTCTGGAGAGGAAGAATGATGAGAAGCATAATGTGTTATTAAATTAATGTCTACCTAAGGGTTAAGCAACATATCAGATCATGCATCCAAACTCAAACTAATATTGCACAAACACGTGTCCACCAATGACTCGCCATGTTACATAACAGAAAATCTCCCCAGGACACAGACTTGCAAGGTATTAGACTGTCTAAGAAGAAACCAGTGCAAGAGGAAAGCACTGAGACAAAGTCAATGGTTAAACAGCGTGCCAGGTAGAAAGCCTGAAGGCCGATAGGTTGACCAGAGGCTTTAAGCCAATGAGCTAACAGGACTTAGCGGTGATACCTAAGCTGATGGTGTTGTCCCAGCCAGCCTGGTGTTTTCCTGCTCATGGACACAGACATGGGGCAGCTATTTTTATATGCCTTGGACATGCTAATCCAGAGTTAAGGCCTGAAGCACTCACGAAATTCAGCGTCCAGAGCTTTCTGGGGTAGATTTAGGCAGGAGGCAACAGAGAGAGAGAGAGACTGTTCAAACATGATGCCAGCCAGACAACAGTCTGCTACAAATCCTCCTTTAAAAGATGATTTGTATTATTTCATAAGCTGAGTCATATTTTTGCAATTCTGTCCATTAAACCAGCCAGTAATGATTACATTTTTACTTTCCAGATAACTCTCCACCACTCAATAGACATTAACAGTCAAAAGTACTTTTGAGAGTTAGATGAGAATAGCATTGTAATGTCAGTATGATTATTGTAAAATCAAGCTAAAGCCAGTAGCTGCTTAGCTTAGCGTAGCATAAAGATTGAAACTACACTGAATTATTGTGTCACTGACCAATCAGCAGCTTTTAGCAGTGGAGCTCCTCACTGGTGACTCAGAATCTGAACTAAGCTAATTGCCTCTTGGCTCTAGCTCCACAGTTAAAACACATACATGAGTCTGTGATACAGAGCTTCTGATCTAATTCTCGCCAAGAACGCAACCAATCGTATTCCCCAAAATGTCAAACTATTCCTTTAACACATTACATAGGTTAGATTGTACATACAGTACATCAGAACCACATAGACCCCGTCTCACTCTATGTGTTACTTACACACATTGACAGTTTATTTATGTAGCATCTTTCAAGAGCAGATGTCACAAAGTGCTTCACAATAAAAACAAACAAAAAGAAAATAAAAAAGCATTAAAAAATACATACTGGCATCAATATTACCAATATTCCTCCTTCCTTTCCTCATTTTGCTTCCCATTAGAAACCAAGCTGACTGAGATGAAAAGGCAAAATAAGATCCCCATTAATGGAAAACACACAGTCAGAAAGCTCAGATTAATACTCGAGCACACTGTGAAGACCTCAGCTGTGTCTTTCACAGCAGACTGATTGCTTGGCACTGTGTACCTAGACTATCTATCTCACTCTCTACTGTTGTGTTAGCGCAGCCATATGGGCCTGACAATCTGAGATCATGTGAGAAAATGCTCATTGTGCATCAATCCTGCTCTGTGTTTATCTGTCTCATTTATGTTTCACTCGACAAAAAGCTAATCTTACAACTCCTCCTCTGGCCCATCTCCAAACACACCCTCTCTTTACACTGCCATTTCCTCAGCCTCAGCTGTCCCTGAATGCCCCCTCGTCATCCTCCCCGGTTGCCGTGGAGATAGTGATGGGGAATGCCAGCATGGCCGGTGGTGGGGGCTGGGTGGTTGTCCCATCTCCTCACAAAGGCATGCTCATTGGACCATTTTATGGAGCCTGACATCAGGAGGTGTGCGTGGCGTGGAGAATCGGAGGACGGTGGCAGGAGCTCCTCTCTAATCCCAGTTGCTAATACTCCTTGGATATTTAATATCCACCTGATCCTGAAGCGTTAAAGCCCACCCTAGTGTGCGTGCACGTGTGTGTGTGTGTGGGAAATCAAGGGGGAGGAGAGAATGCAGGGAAAGCCTTTGTTCCTATTCTTTCAGACACAAGGTCAGACTGATCTACGGAGATCCTTGCTGACAGTCCGGGGTAGAGCTGTCAGACTCTGGGCTCTGCAGGGGGAAACATACAACTATTCTCTCTGTTAAGAAGGATTAATGGAGAATCCCCCAGAAAACAGTATGTTGGGAAAACATAGCCTTTAAGCCAACGCACCCTTTAAGCACACCTGGGAGTCTGATCCTGCAGAAAAAATGAAAGCAATCTGATGTACTACTGTCTGATATATGTCATATATGCTTTATGCCCACTGACACTTACTGTAAAGAAATATTTTCATACACTTTCTTACATGTTTTAACTGTAATCTTGTTGTGTTTATCAAAAACAATTACTGTGAATAATATCAGTCAACACTATTTTGAGGACATCTGCAAGTATCATTTATATTCCACCATATATAAGAGCTATAAGCAGCCGATATTAGCTTATTGCAGACATATTTGTATCGGTCTATGTGTCGACTGGAAAGCATCAAGATACTGCAGTACAGAAATGCCAAAGAGAAAGTATATAAGCTATTGTTTGCATTACATAGTTTGTCCACCTGAGAATATTGATAAGCTCATTTTTCAACAGTAAAATATTCCAATCTGCACATATATTGGTGACAATTCTTGATTAAATTTAAGGGGATCCTTATTAAAAATGTTTGTTTATGTTTATTTGATATTATTAGATTTGTTATCATCAAAAATCCAACACTGATTATAACACTCACTCACTCACTACTTATATTCTCTATTTCTCTAATGTAAATAAAATAAAAATGTGATGTGTTATTTTATTTGTCTAGGCTGCAGCTTTGGGATTAACTGACTAATCACTGACAAATATGCTAATAGAAACAAATATGAAACTAGTGATATTGTGGGTAAAGTCGTCTAGTCACATTCAAGAAAACTAGCAAAAAATAAACATCTACGTAATAGTTTTGGTTGCATATTTTAAAGTACAAGAACACATTCTGTCACAAAAAATAAAAACGAGAAAAAAGCCGGCGGCTCTGCTTTCTAGAAATGACATTAAGAAAAGGTCTGCATGTTTCTCCAAAGGCCATTAATAAAACAGACACGACTTAAACAAACAGGCTGTGTTGAACAAAGACACGAGCCTTCAGGTCCAATCCCATTAAACACTTAAACATGTGACTGGCTGTGGTGACTTTCACACCAGCACAAACAAACAACACAGTCCTTCCAGCGATACTGTGTTGGTTGCTTTGCACTCTAATCTAATAAGCATGATTTGGCACTTTTGACCTCCACAACACTATCAATGACCAAGGATGGTGTCAAAGAAAACAAACTAAAAGCTGATGCACTGTTTTTTTAAAAAGTAAGAGATATAAAAGAGATATCATTTCAAAACAAGCTGCTAGATAAATTTTGGATTGTTTATTCCAGACTGACTACATTCTCAGGATCACCACATACTCACCAATACGTTGCCACATACAGATGAATAATAGTATATTAATAAGCTCCGATAAGCTTACAAGATCATGACAAAATATGTAGTTCCTTTCTAAACATATATTCCATGTCTGCTTTGCTAATTCAGTCCAGTCAAATGGAAACTATTGGCATTTTTATTTTCCATGTATCGATTAGGCAATGCATCATTGTGATGGTAACAGTGAGTAAGCAAGCATCAGGAAATGAAAGAGCAAAACTTCATCATAGACAGTGCAGAGGCATCTCAATGACAAGATACTGTGACCCAAAAACATTAATGATTTCAGGAAATCACATCATTTATGATTAGTGAAACAGAAAATGACTCTCTGCAGCTATTTTGATAACCAATGAGTCATTTTTCAAGAAAAAGTACCAGACATTTTCTGGTTGAAGCTACTTAATTGTGTGGATTTGCTGTTTTTCTTTGTTGTATGTCATCATAAATTAAATCTCTCAAAATTCCTTGTTTTGTACATCTGGACTGACTGATGTACAGAGACGCCATCTTTGGTTTTAAGAAATTGTGATTTTTTTCCCCACAATTTTAGACATTTTGTAGACCAAAGCAATGTGCAGTAATCTGTAGACCAAGTAATTGAGAAAGTAATCTGAAGATTCATTTATAATGAACATAAATTCATGGCTTAGTTGCAGCCATACACGATGTTAAGATAAGTAGGCAAAAGTTCTGACTCTCGTTACTGGCATTATGAAAAGAAATCAGGGTGAATGAAGGAGGGCTGTGCAAGGTAAATATTCTGCTAAAGGTCAGGTGAAAATGTATAATGTTAACTGTCATTATATTTAAACTGGTGCCTACTTTTGTGTCTAAAAAAATAAGTCACTTAACTCTCAGAAGACATAATCAAAATAGTCAAAATAGTGAGCACTAGAAATCAGTCTATTGATAAAAAGGGCTCCTTAGTGTCCCTGAAACATTGACGTCAGGAGGAGCCAATCAGATTAAGGGAAGCAGGAAGCTTGACGAGTGAGGAGTTGATGGTTTGGTGTTTATTATGGGCATCTGATCTCTGCCTTGGAACAACACAACAGTGTTGGATAACAGAGAGGTGAAGCTTTAACCAGCAACATCAAAGCTCAGCATAAAAACGCTCCAGTTGATGGGAGATTAATGTGATATCGAGCCTGCTGGTGTGGCGTACTACCGATTGTGGATATCAAATGTATTCAGTTTTAACTTCTGTGCCTCTGAATGTCGGTTCACATATTTTAAAATTCATTTGCATGGCATCCTCCCTGTTCAGCTGCTGTTCACCTCACCCTACATTACAAACCTTTACTAATGCATCTAATCCTTAAGAATTTTAGGAGTTTGTCCTTCATCGGAGTCGATTTACTGAGTCATCCTCTGCAACACGAGAGACAGCGCTGCTATGAAGGAAACACTTAGACTACTGTATGTCTGGCTCATAGAACGGATATGATGACAAAGAGTTTTCCTTTTACCGAATGACTGTCTCTGTGTCTGCCTCCCTCACCGATGCCTCATCGTCACACTGATAATAATAATAATAACCACAGAGACTAGTGGGCTTGCGTGAACAGCGCTGCTGACCCCCTGCTCACACTCCCCAGAGAGCAATCAGCGAGTGACACACAAACCCACATTCAAGGAGTGATTTCCAGACATTTACTTACAGCCTCGCAATGTAGAGCAATCATTTTTAATGTTTTAGTAGAGCTCATCAGAGATGGTAAGGCTAGTGACCTGTGCATAAAAGACTTGGGTGGTCATGAGCGCTCGGCCTGCGTCTTCACTCACAAACACGGACTGCTGCTATGTTGTTGTATTATAATTCATTTTTAACAGTGAAAATGACCAGACAACAAAGCACACGGCCCGCTGGATGACATTTAATTATTCTGTAATAACTCATAAATCCATCTTTGTTAACAGGAAGGCTGTAAACACATTAATATGTGATTTACTTAGTGGGAAAGTGGAGATCTACATACAATGTATTCTTGTTGTCTTTTTGGACCAAAAACTGATATGGTGGGGTTTTTTCTTTGTTTAGACCATAAACTGATGAGCTAATGGTTTGAAAAAAATACCACACAGAATAACCATGCCACTGTAAACCCCAAAAAACTACATATTGATTACACATTTCCAAATCCCCTCATGCACAGTCCTGATCAATGCATTTGACTCCATTATGTACTGTTTTTGTTGTTACTGTGTTGTTAGTTTTTTTCTTTTTGAAACAGATGTGATAGGCTTATAGTTTATCAGCTTAATAATACAAGTACTCCAATATTTGTACTAGGCTCTATGAAAAGAATATAAGATATAAGTTGCTGTTTCATTCCTTGGCTCAACTTATAAGCTTTATAAAAGGTGTGTTGTTTTTGTTTTGTTAATTGCTCCGACTCAATTAACATGATTTGTATCATTTGTATCAGCAGCTGTTAATGCCATGCTGCATCCAAGTCTATTTGCACAAACATCATATAGGCCATAGGCTATATCAGGAAATACATACAGTATTCCCCCTCTTTAAGTGAACCACATCTGGGCTACATAGTTAAAGAAACTGTCTACATGTCACAACCAGAGCTCAGTTTACACACACAGTGAATATACTATAACACTCATTCAAGGTCCCAGCAGTGAGAGGTAAACACACAGAGGAAGTCTTACCTATTCCATAAGCTTTGGCAAACAGCCAGCGGAGATTTGCGTCTATTTTGGCTCTTGCAGAGTCGTACAGCTCCAGCGGTACAACCTGAGCCTCCATGCCCCCTCCTCCTCCTCCTCCTCCGGCATCATCTGCCGCCGCCGCTGCTCCTCTCCTCCTGGTGCTGTCCCTGCCAGCACTCGCCTCCACATCCATCCTGCACGGAGGAGAGACACGGAAACATTAATACCGGTCTCAACCGACCGCATTACATCATCGATAGATAAGAAACAACAAGCAGCTCGGGCCTGGCTCACTGACAACACCTGCTCTGGTGATGATGATGATGATGATGATGATGTGGAGCTCTACACATCACCTTGTCTAACCTGCTGTTATTGTCTCGACTGCCGGTCATTTAAAGTCAGACGTCATGACCATGCTAATTCTTAAAAAAAAAAAAAAAAAACCCAGACAAACACACACACACACATATTGGATTTGCATATTGTTTCAGCTGATCATCAGCTGATGATGTGTTTGGTTGGAGTGAATGAAAAGCTACAATTTTGGGACACACAATATGCATCATTTATACCTCTTATTTGTTTTTTACCAATCAAAAATGAAGCATAATTAGCATCTTTGACAGCTGCCGTTTGTTAGTTAGCTGGTTTTGACAGGTTTGACCAATGAATGACCCAACATTAACCGTATAACTCTAATAACGTTGGGTTAGCTAGCTTAAACTGCGCGTGCATTTCTCGAAATTTTTAAGGCGTCAAACAGAAATAAAACCCCTCACCTCTAAGAGCTCATTGGGTCTCCTCCGAGGCTTTATGTTTGAGACGTGCTGTTAAAACGTCGACATGCTGGCCTGGCTTCAGCTAACGGTGAAATAACAGAGGACTCCTCCCCGCCCAGCGACACAAATCTCCGGCCTCCCAGGATAAAGCTGCGGCTCGCGACCGATGGTCGTTAATCCAATAATAAAAAATCTGATTGGCAACCATACGGAAGTGTGTTTTCGAGGAAAATGTTAACGTCCAAAAGCCGGCTGCTTCATATTTGCTGTCATCGCCTCTGAGAGAGGACTAGCAGGGGTCCAGTAACGGTGTCCGGACAGCCCTGTTGTAGGAGCCTGTCTCTATGGGGACGAGCTCGGCTGTAACACATCTGTTCACCTGCTGAGGGCGCTGTTTGCCTGTAGCTACACACACACACACACACACACACAGTACGGAGGATTTATCATCTGCAGCAGTGCTAGATACACTGGACACTGCCTTAAAGAGATACTGCAGTGATAGATGGCATTGTTCTTCAGGTTTTCAAAAGGAGTGGTACACATGCTGTCAAACTCAAATCCCACTGCAGCCTACATTTCCCACACTGCAACTAGTGGATGGCAAAGGAAGTATTCAGCTCATTTACTGAAGTAACAAATACCGCACACTTCCTTCTTAGGTTCATTGGTTCCTCCTTTCCTTAGTTCCTTGGTTCCTTCCTTCCTAACAAAGAAACCAAGGAAGGAAGGAAAGAATCAAGGAAGGAATCAAGCAACCAACGAACTAAGGAGGAAGGAACTTCATTCCTTCCTTCCTTCCTTCCTTCCTTCCTTCTAATACACTTTGGTTCCTGGTTCCTTCCTTCTTTCCTTCCTTCCTTAGTTCCTTGATTCCTTCCTTGGGGGGGAAAGAAGTTCCTTGGTTCCTTCCTACATTTCTTCCTTAGTTCCCTGGTTCCTTGGTTCCTTCCTTCCTCCCTTAGTTCTTTGATTCGTTCCTCAGAGGGAAAGAAGTTCCTCAGTTCCCTGGTTCCTTCCTTCATTAGTTCCTTCCTTCCTTCCTTCCTTCCTTCCTTCCTTCCTTCCTTCCTTCATTCCTTCTTTTGTTCTTCCCTTCCGTCCTTCCTTCCTTGGTTCCTTCTTTCCTTTCTTTTTGTCTTCCTTCCTTCCTTGGTCCCTTTTTCCTTGGCTCCATCCCTCACAGTGTAAATGTGTTTGTGGGCTCTTCACTGCATTAACATACACACACCTACACCACCTTTTCTATCAGGTTTACATTATTAACCATGGCACAGATTCCTGAAAGCATCTCTACAGAGTCATCTGGTCAGCAGACACCAAATCAGGCCAGAGTGAGGGAAAAGAGGCTGTAATAAACGAAATCCAAAAAACAGGAAATAACAGCAAACTAGTTCAGGGGGCACGACAGGCAGGTCAGAAAAGGGCAGAAGGTCAAAACCACAAGAAGAATTATCAGTTAGGAAAATCAGGAATGGGAACAGAATCAGGATCAAGATAACAGGTACAGGTGGCTGGAACGTTGGTGGAAAGGAGAGTTATACATACATAAAGTGGTTTGGCAGAATGAGGAACAGGTGAGCGGGTGGGTGTGGGAATCAGGTGAGAAAGTCCAGGACATCTGGTGGACAGGTGGGAGAATGGCAGGAACTGAGGCAGGAAGGGGAAGATGAACTGGACCAGTCAGTTAATGTGAAACAGACATACAGTGCAAAATGAGATTATAAATTATTTATGGTTAGAGTGAATGAATGAATTATGTCCACATTTTGCTGTCCCCTCACCAACCAGCACACAGCCTGAGATCCTCAGACAAGGAACCTGCTGACTGTTCCCACTTCATGCTGAAAGGCACTGAGTGTTTGCTGTTAGGACTTTTAAATCACTTTTGAAGACTTGTTTTTCTCAAAAGGCTTTCTTATATATTTTCTCTATGTTTATTTTTACTCTTAACTATTATGTTATACTGTATTTTATTCTTGACATTGCACTTCGGTCTTGCGTTGCTCTAGTTTAAGTTTTAACTCACCCGCTGTTTTCACATTTTATCCTTGATGTTTTATTTATGGTTTTTAATCGTCCACTGTTGTAAAGTTTTATTCCTCTTGTATTCCTGTCTGTTTATTCATGCATGACTGTAGATTTCATTGTTGTGTTTTATGTGTGTGTTGTAAAACACTTTGTAATGCTGGTTTTGATAACTGCTGTACAAATAAACTCGAAGAATTACTTTTGAAACTAATAGAAAGTACTATTAGTTGTTGTTCTGTTTTATTCTATTATTCTATTTTATTCTATTGACTAATATTGTTGTTCACATTATTTTTTTCATTATATGTCATTCATTTCATTCCTTAACACTGTCTTTCATAGTCGTAAATGTGCTTTGGCAACACATGTCAAATGTCATGCCAGGAAAGCTTATTAAATGAAATGACCTGAACTGAATGGTTGTGTGTTGTGTTGTAGAAATGCAGTAATCTACCACAAATCCATGAAGGCTGATGGGACATTTGTAGCCTTGAGTGAGCCCTAAAAGGTGTAGGCCCACTGTGGATATTTGCACCACTGATTATAAGCACTTCTACAAAAACAAACTATTCCAGGCCCTCACAGTGAACAGATATTTTGACTGGATAAAATGCTCACCAAAAAGCAATAACTCAATGTGATGTCACTGACCCCTGCCCCATTTGTTATTTCCTCTCATTAAATAGCACAGATCCTTGTGATTTGCCCTCAGCAAAGTGGTTTTACCAAAACACTTCCAGTCCAAAGGCTTAAACAAATAATCTTATTCTCTGTGTAATACGAGCATTGTTCCAAATAGATTCAGGACTTTTAAGATGATTTCTTCTTTCTTTTGCATGCTCCAAATATATCATATTTCGGACAAGATGACCACTGTCAAATATACAACGCACATACAGTAGTTATCCAATGGTGACCTAAACAGTGTCAGTTAGTGTGGAGAAATCAAGTATTTTTCTGGGCTTCAAGTATTAACTTAATTTAATTCTTGGACTTGTTCTTTTCCAGATCAGCCTGACTTAAATTGACACCAAATCTTTTCCCCAAAGATTCAGAATGCATCTTTAGAAGTGCTGAGACTCTAGTTAAACATCAGCAGATACTGTCAGAAATAGGATGGCATCAACAGCTTGTTACTGTTAAATTGCTGTTTGTGTGGTGTAGTTAACACATTTATTTAAAGATCCCCTCCAGAAATTTCAAAAGTTTAACTGTTGGACACAAAATGTCTCCTAATTCAATGTGAAGTCCATTCTCAGTGGCATAAGTGCACTGGAGGTTTCAAGTTTCCACATCACACCAGTATAAATTGCATACTGGACCCTGATTGGCTACCACACTAGTTATGATGTCACAAAATCATGCTTCTGTGTATATGTCTTCAACTCAGAGAACGCTGAGGTTAGAGAGATTTTCCCTCATCAGCAGATGAATGTGAAAACAGCCTTGAAGAATCAAACTCATCAATCATTCTGCACAGTGAAGGTCAAAAATTCAAGTAAAATAAGAATAGGCCAAGATTTTTGGGTGGAGGGGGACTTAAAGTCTTAAATTGTGCTGCACAGCAGAAGTGATGTTTTCCTCCTCCAGGTTCCCAGTGTCATTGCTTCCTAGTTTATGGCCACTAGATGGCGTCAGTCACTGATTAAAAAAAACACAAAAAAAAACAACTGAATTTGATCTCTATCCATCTGCACCATGCAGGACACAGACAGCAAAGCAACCTTGAAGCTTAGTAAGGTCATTTATTAATATACAACCCTGGAGAAAATCACATCAACATCAGATATACATCAGGAAGTTCTAAAACAAAAACACAGGATGAGCAATACAGTGTGTCTACACACCTGGGCTCCCCAATAACATCTCAAATACTGCCTTTCTTTCCTATATTTGGTCATTTACATGGTTAGCAAAAACTTTGTGGAAAAACAGTAATGGAACCAAGGTCACAAAAGGGGTACAAGTAGGTGTGTTGGTTTTCCTGGAAGAAAGAGCAGCTGTGTGGAGGCCTGCCTTCCACAGATAAGATAAAGCAGGGAGGACAGTTCATAGCACAAAGTGTGGTATCCACAAATCTTTGCTTGGCAAAAACATTATACATATTTCTCCACTCCATTAGTCACCAACTCCTGTGATGATGAAATATGTTTGCTATGTTTGCTATGGATGTTGCATCTAGTTTGAGGAACTGCAGAAGACTTAACTATAGTGTCAGCCATGTAATGTGTAGAGCACAAGAGAGAAATAAACATGAGAGGAAGGCATATCTTAAAGTTTAACAGTAGCTTTTATTGAATCAAGACCATTTTTACAAAACATTTTTAATCAGGAAATACTTTGCAAACTACAACTTTGCATGAACATTGATTTTGAATTACATCTTTTCTTTAAAACATTTCTTATCTCTGGATTAGTTTATAAAACATGACATTTAGACACCTTAAACTGCACTCATTTATAAAGTGCAGGTGATGTCGTTAAAGGTCCCTATTTCTTTCACAGTGTTCTCCACCTTGAAGACATTTGTACAAGAAATCTCACAAATACATTGCTTTTCTTAGGAAAAACAAAAATCACACTGGCACTTTTTTTTTAACTGTGGCAAATGTAACATTTCAGCTTTTCTACAGGGGGGCAACAATTTAACACTTTAAAAGGTTAAACATGGTAACCATAATCACTGATTTGGGATACAATATGAAATAAGGAAACCTTTCATCATAAATGATCACAAATCAATTACTTAGCACCAGCCCAGACCATTCTTAATTGAAAATTGGCTCAGGTTGACTTACATGCATTTTCCACTCATTTTGCCATGAATCTCTCGAATCATTAGAGATATTTGTTCTGTGCTTTGAGGTCCCAAATCTCCTAAGTAAATTACAATTACTCTGTCAGCTCTATTGAATGTCTCTCATTATCATTTTGCCAAGAGAGGACAATGTAGTGAGCAACATTACAAATGATGACATCTGATATATATATATTTGATCGTTATCTAACACAGACTCAGTGATAAGACTTAGTGAAATGTTGTTCAGTAACAAAACCTGTCCCTTAAAAAGACAAAAGAAGGTTAAAATATAATTAATTAATACTGAAATTTTTTTAAAATAATCTATAAAAGTCAAAACAAATCTGTACAAACATAATGCAAATCCAAAAAAATAAAACTTGTGGAAAGCGATGCGCGAAAAGATTAAAAATAAATTCAGTGAATATAGCAACACAAGACACAAATAAATAGCCAGTGTACACATCTAGGAGTCTTTTTCTGATATACACTCCTTTTAAACGGTTTCTAATCTTCCCATACATAATGAAACAAAAATAAAAAAGCATAAATATAAAAGCATCTTCTTTATATTTCAGGTCAAGAAAAGCACATAAATAAATACAAAATTACTAAAACTGTTCTTATCGTTAGTATAAAAACTGATAATAAAAAAGGAGCATCTTCAGTCTGGAGATAGGTTTGTCACCCTCTTTCTGTTGTTTGTATATATATTTTTCCCACTAAAGAGTTTTTGTTCATTTTACAAGTCTCTACTTAAACTGGTCTGGGATCAGATTCATCTGCGAATGGATACTTGTAGGCGGGCTGGAGATGCCTTCCGACCAATCGGACATGTTGGAATGTGGGGACGAGCTGGACCACTGGTCAGGGGAGCCGGGAGAAGGAGTTAGGAACGGGTGGTCGGGTACCTGTAGCTGGTGGCTAGGTGTGTTGTCCATGGGGCCAGAATAGCTGTGCTGGGAGGGAGGGGTGAGAAACTGGGTGCCGAGGATCTGCGTCTCCTGGGGCATTACAGTGTGGATGGGCATAGAGCGGCCTGAGCTGTTGTTTGGCTGCATGTCGGGGCTGTTCAGCTCGATGTTGGGGAAGCCCTGGGTCATGGACTGCCCGGCTGTAGTGGAGTTGGAGTTCTGGTGCTGGAGCTGCCGTGTGTGAGCCTGCTGCATCATGTGTGCAGAGGAGTTGAGGTGGCTGGTCTGCAGATTCTGGTAGCCCATGATTTGCGATAGAGTGGCAGTGCTGACGCCGTGCAGAGGACCCATCATGTTGTGGGACATGGGTGGTGCTTGGGCAAAGCTTCCTTGTTGGCCTACACCTGGGTGCATCCTGGAGACCCAGTCACACTGGCCTACTCTGCTGCCACCTATGGATGCTGTGCCCTGACTGCTGGGGCTGGACACGGGCAGGTGGGAGAGACGAGGTGGGTTAGGGTCAAAAGACATACAGCCCATATCCTTGCCCATGCTCATCTGGCCCATATGAGAGTCACCATTCCCTTGTAGGTGATTGAGAGACATAGGTGGGGACTGCTGGAAAGGTGACGTCATGGGAGGAGAGGCCACATCAGACATATAGCCATGAGGTGACTCGAGGGACTCAACCGGGGAGAGGACAGACGTTGTGTCCAGCAAATTATTCTTCCCATCTAGCGACTTTTTCTTCTTCATTCTATTATCTTTGCCCCCATCTTTCCCACCTTTTCCGGAGCTAAGTTTGCGAACCTTCTTGACAGAAAGGTTTGGTTTGAGGTTGCTAAGGTAGTCATTAGGGGAGCAGAGAGGTGGGGAGAGGCTGGAGGTGCTCAGAGGACCGCTGTGAAGGCCAGGACTCCTGACAATGTTGTACTCATCCAGAAGGCGTACAATATCATGGTGCATGCGTTCCTGGGCGATATCTCTGGGCAGCTGGTCGAGATGGTCAGTGATCTCACGATTGGCAAAGTGTTCCAGCAGAACCTTGGCTGTCTCGTAGCTGCCCTCACGGGCTGCAAGGAACAGCGGTGTCTCTTCCTAGAAAAACAAGAAAAAAAACTGTAAATACACAAGGTACACTACTGTAAATGTAAAGTTGTAAATACTTGTCATGTAGCTCCTTCCCAGTCATATCATTTCCCATACCTTGTTGTCTTGCATGTCTTTGTTGGCGCCATTTTTCAGCAGCACCATGGCAGCCTCTACATTGTTTACAGCCGCGGCCCAGTGAAGAGCAGATTTGCCTTCAGAGAGAGAGAGAGAAAAAAGAGTGGGTGGATTATCATAACAACTCATCACAGTGAAGGACTTTAAGAACTGAGGAGATGATAAGTTGATAAAACTTTAGCTACCAGAATCATCGGTTGCATTAGCATCAGCGTGGCAGTTGATAAGTTCCTCCACCATCCCGTCAACGGCCAATCGGGCTGCCAGAATCAGCGGTGTTGTTCCGTCATGCATGCGAGCATCAAGATCGGTGGCGCGGTTTCGGATTAGAATCTGCAAGAACGGAGACTTGTTAAGCGCTTTAAAGAGAGCAGGACCAACTTTATCAAAAATCAAAGCCTCGAGAGCTGTGAGACTCCTGTAGGGGGAAGTGGTTACCTGGAACACTCCCTGTGCATCTGCAGCCACAGCAGCATGAAGAGGAGTGCGTCCCATGTTGTCCTGTACGTTGGCATCAGCGCTGGACTCCAGGAGGCGTTTGGCAGCATCAGAGCGGGCATACCGAGCGGCCAGGTGGAGGGCAGTCTCGCCCGTACGGTCAGTCTGGTTGTGGAGGTTGGCCCCCTGGTAAATAAAGTCGGAGATGATTTCTGCTGAGGGATCTTCTTCCTCTTCACTGTTACCAGTCTCAAGTCCTCCACCACTACAGGACGCAATCATCAGGGGAGTGAAACCATCTGAAAGAGGAAGAGTGAGGACTGTAAGTTCCCTGTCATGTGCCTGTCACTGTTCATGGGACAAAATCTTTTACCCAGTGCTCAATTCTTGTGTAAAAAAAGAAGTCTGAACCAAATAATGTCACGTGTACACACCAGGTCCTCTGACATTGACGTCCATGCAGTCATTCTCTATCTCTCCCTGAGGAGGTGTAGGGGCAATGGATGGAATACGTAGGTCCGCTGCATCCAGATGCTGCTGTGTCCATTTCCTGTGGTCGGTATGGTCACTCAAATCCAACATGGCCTGCTCCTCAAACTGAAAAACATAATCATTATGAAGTCAGTATTGCCGCACATGAAAATGGTTGTGAATAGCTAGTTTGGTATGACACAGTTTATTCAGATAAGAGGAGACTAATATCAAAATATTCCTCTTACCCTGAAGCGCCTGCAGTCAGGATCATCATCACCCCATTCATTTTGATTGTCATCCATAAGATTTATGTCTGAGTTTTTCATGGGCCTGTTGAAAAGCAGAGGCTTAGGTTAGTTATGACATCAAATACAAAAGACAGGTGATTAAGTACACTGCTGCCAGTCAGCGCTAAGACAACACACAGCTGGTGGACTTTAAAAAATAGCCGCCTTCATATTTCCACTTACTTCAGTCCTACAGAATCCTCTCCCACTGGCTCCCTGCGTTTCTTTTTGCTGGGCTCTGACACTTTGAATCCTTCAGGGAACCAGAGCTGGCCATGCTCTCGCCGCCGCTTACGCGACACCAGAACACCAAGGCAGACGAAACCCAGAGCAGCCAAGCCCAGGAAGACTACATACATGGGATAGAAATCTGAACCGGAGGGAGTAGGTCTCACACCTGGAAAGATAGTCAGAGTAGTTGTGTGTTACTTACGATTTCAACTTGGTGATCATTTCTAGTGTAAACCTTTGAATATGCATATGAAGTGGTAAGTTACATACTTGTGACAGCTTCAATATATGGAACATTGAGATTCCCACTGGAAGCCAGTGCTCCGAGGAATGCAGCTACATCTGTTGCGCTCTGGAAGCATTCAGTAGACTGCTGGTAACACTGACGGTTGTCAATCTCCAGGTACACCACAGACCTACAAGCACAAATAGGTGACAAAAAACGTTAACACCTTTCTGTAATCCAAATCATTTTATTGTTTAAAATGGACCACATCGGTTCTTCTGAAGAAATTATTTTTTGTGGTACCTACCCTTTGATTTGCACAGGATCCAGCTCTCTACGTTTACGTGGGTTGACCATGGAAGACACACCCTCCTTCACTTGACCCAAAACATTTGCTGGCACGGCAGTCCACTCGGGCCAGCCATCTGCAGAGCGTTTCAGCACGTTATGCTTAACCAGGTCCTGTTCATTGCCATAGTAGGGGAAGATCATCGGTTCTCCTTTGGCATCACGGCGGAACACGACGTTGGTGTGGAGAACGCTGCTAAGATCTCTGAGGAAGGCTGAAGAACGATTTTTAAGCTGTTCTGGGGGAATATGGACCACTAGAACTAAATGCCCATCTGCTAGCTTTTCTGGCATGTTGTTGGCGCAGTCCAGGCCATCCCATTCACATTCTGCATTGTTGCAGCCCTGGTCACAGTGACCGTCAGCATAGTGGTCTTTGCAGTACTGGTCATACAGTGGGCTGGAAGAGAAGAAGGAGACTGGGTTAATACTCTGATATTTCTAAAAGAACACAAATCTATGACAAATCCAAAAAAAACATTGCAACTATACATGATTTGTCTCTGTTTTCTAGACTCACTTGCATTGTCCTTCCTGTCCCTGACAATCAAAACCATCATAGAGACATCCAGGGCTGTTGCACTGGCCATCACATTTCCCATCATTGAAGTAGCGCCAGCACTGCAAAGCTGCAGAGCAGTTTTGCCACGGATCATCAAAATTAAGAGAGCAGTCTCCTCCATCCCAGCCGCAGGCGTGGTTGTTGCACAGTGAGTCGCAGATGTGGTTGCCTGCCCATTCGTCGCACTGAGGAATCTCACAGCTCACCTCCACTTCCGGAGGTGGGGTGATATCCCGGCCAAACCCTCCAACAAAGGAGTAGTCCAGGATGTGGCACAGTAGGCCGTTGAAATTGCTGGGGCAGCTGCACTGGAAGAATGGCGCTTCTGGGGTGATTTGGCAAGTGCCACCGTTGTAACAGGGGTTGGAGATGCAGAGGCTGTCAGTGGGTGTCTGGCACTCTGGTCCAGTGAAGGTTGTTGGACACAGGCAGCGTGGGCCTAGGTGGCCTGACACACATGTACCTCCATTCCTGCAATTCAGACTCCCGCAGGAGCGAGAATCATACTCACATGAGGAGCCGGTGAAGCCCTAGAGGGACAGATATGAACAGAGGTTATGATCATTGTGTTCTTGATCAGAAAAAAAAGGGATAGTTAGTGTTTCTAAAAAGGAAATGGTCAAAATAGATCACACAGGTGTACTCACAGGTGGGCATTTGCAGATGAAACCATGAGGTGTGTTACTGGCAACAGCACACGTGCCTCCATTTCTACAGGGTCTCCCTTTGCAGCCATCAAACACCTTGTCACAGCGCTGACCTGGTAAACAGAGACAAAATGTATGTGTCATGTTCAGATACTGCACACAGGAATATTGCAGTCTTGTTATGTGCTGCTGGAAACATGTCAGTACCTGTATATCCAGTGCGGCATTCGCAGCGGTAGCTGTTGGTGAGCTGAATGCAGTTGTACGACCCTCTAGGATCACAAGGGTCTGACAAACACTCGTTGACATCACCTTCACAGCGCTCGCCCACGTAGCCCGCCGGGCACACACACTGGTAGCCTCCAATGCGGTCAACACACTTGCCGTTGTTGAAGCACTTGGGCTCGTTGGTCAGTGGGTCGGTGGAGGGGTTGCAGTCATCCAAATTAATCTCACAGTGGACACCTACAGCGGATAGAAACAGTGGGTGAGGGAAATACCCATATCCTCATTTTTGTGGTCATCTATGTTTGTTCAAATATCAAATTTCTTTTTTCGCCAGTGTGAGTCCATGTGTGTATAATTGTACTGTGCAGATGTGTGTACCTTGTGTTCCTCTGGGACAGGAGCACTTGTATGTGTTGATGAGGTCGATGCAGGTGCCTCCATTCTGACAGGGCTGAGACTGACATTCATTGATCTCTTTTGAGCAGTTTACACCATGGTAGCCAGGGACACACTGAAAGAGAGAAAGATAAACATCATTATGGTAAACATATCAACAAATATAAACATTTAACATAAGTATCTGTTTTATACAGATCTCCCATCAAATAATTCAACATTACATTAATTCAACTTTAAATGTATCTCCTACCTCACAACTATAACCTCCCAGATAATCAGTACAAATGGCTCCGTTCTGGCAAGGATTGGGTGAGCACTCGTCCACTTGTTCCTGGCAGTAACTACCAGTATAGCCTGCCTGACAGCGGCAGTAATGGGTGCTCCCAGCATCCAAACACTGGCCTGAGTTCCTGCATAGGTGAGCCACCTCCACACCTGAGATTATGGAAGATGAATAGGTTAAAGCATGTACAAATCACACACAGGACTTGTAGATTCAGTATATTGAACAAAAATAATGATAGCACATGATGCAAAAATAACTTTTGGTTGGCTTTCGTACCTTGCTGTTTGGCTGCTACCTCACAGGATACACTGGGAATGTCACAGTAGAGGCCAGTCCATCCAGTCTGACACTGGCAGGTGTAAGAGGCTCCCTGCTGCCAGCATGTGCCTCCATTTTTACAGGGAGATGAATCACACCAGCGCACAAGATTCTAACAAGGAAATAAAGAAAGACAATACTTAATAAACTCTCTAAATGGAAGCCATGTATAAAATGATTAACCTGACAAAAGAACATTTCTTCCTACCTGACAATTGACTCCTGTGTAGCCGTGAGGACAGGTGCACTTGTATGTCCCGTAACTGTCCACACAACTGCCTCCATTGAGGCACGGTTTAGAGTCACACTCATTGATATCATATTGACAGTAGCTGCCAGTAAATCCGGGCAGACAGAGGCAGGTGAAGGCATTGATTCCATCCACACAGGTCCCACCATTGAAGCAAGAGCTAAAGAAACACAAGAAAATAAATATGTTATTATATTATATTTATTTTGGGTTCAGTATTCGGCAAGTTTAACAGTTAAGTAACATAGTTTTACAAAGTGAGCTACCTGTCAGTGCAATCGTTGGTGTTGATCTCACAGTTGATGCCGCTGAAGCCAGGCGGACAGGTACACGTGTAGCTGTTGACACAATCAGTGCAGTTGGCCCCATTCCTACAGGGGTTACTCTCACACTCGTTTATGTCTTGCTCGCACCTGCCACCACGAAACCCAGGCAGACAGGTACACGTGAAAGTGTTGATGCCATCGCGGCACAGACCACCGTTACTGCAGGGATCTGAAACACAGAAAAGAGGAAATGAGATCACTGTTTACAAGTGATGTTTTAAACTGTAAACAAGATGAGAACATTGGCACAAATCTGTTGCTTACTTGGTTTGCAGTCATCAGTGTCTGTCTCACACTTCTGGCCAGTGTAGCCTGGCTGGCATTTGCACTGGTAGCTTCCCATAGTGTTATGGCAAATAGCGCCATTGCGGCACGGGCTCTTCACACATTCATTGATATCAATCTCACATGTTTGACCTTAAAATAAAGAAAAAGATGGTGGAAAAAAAATGTTAATCACATTGTGCGGTGGATGCATAGATAGACTGATAGACACGTAAACATGAAACAGGTGAAACAAGTAGTTATTGGATACCTTGCCATCCTTCAGGGCAGATGCAGGAGAAGCTCTGGTAGTCTTCAGACTCCTTACATACTCCACCATTTTTACAGGGTCTAGCACTGCAGGGGGCCAGCAGGGTCTCACAGTTGTCACCTGGCAGAGAAAAGAACACATTAGTGCACTGCACATTGCTCTGGAGATATGAAGCAACCGTTTCAGCATTGGTCAGTAACACTTCAAAAACAAACACAAGACACAGAATGAATAATAAATATCCCCGTATTTCTAGACCCCTGTAAAAAAAAAAGTGACATGTGTCGATTGCTAGATCCTAGTTTCCATCCCTCTTCCCTATCCATTTCCATGACGACTTGGCCAAACAGGAAGGGCCTTCCTATTTCCTGCTATTGTGTGATCACAGACAGGAAACAGGACGTGGCGGAAGCGGGAATAGGGCTTGGAGCAGGCTCCAGCTCTCTGGCTCATATTAGCCACTGTGGCATGTTATTCCAAAACACACATACTCTGTTATCCCTGCACAGCAGACAAGCAGATCTTTCCACACAGAGATGCCAATAACATACATCCCTGTTATTCGCTACTGGGTGATGTTTTTTGAAACAACACAGGATATCATAGGATAGGATAGGATAAGCCTTCTGTGTGGAAAGTGAAACGTTGTGTTTACATTTTCAGATCTGCACAAACAGCTGAGTAAGCAGCTAACTAGAATCACAACACAGGTATTAGTCTGATCCTTCAAGTGAAAAATAAGCAGCTACATGTCGTACCAGTGTAGGGCAGCAAACAGTTGCACTTGTATCCGGCCACATCATCGATGCAGGTGCCCTGGTTGAGGCAGGGGTTGGAGGCACACTCGTTGATGTTAGTTTGGCAGTTAGGTCCTAAAATGGTGGAATTAGAAGACACACATGGGTTAGATACCAGTGAACGGAATTCACACTCAAATCTCAATGAGCAAAGGAAATGAGAGGGAGTGACAAGAGGTCATAAGGGTTATAACTGACCAGTGAAGCCGACTCTGCATGTACAGTGGTATCCGCTGGTCATGTCCTTGCAAGTTCCCCCATTCATGCACGGGTTGGACTCGCACTCGTTATTGTTGATGTCACAATTTGGGCCACTCCAGCCAGAGTCACAGGTACATTTGTATCTTCAGTAAAAAAAAAAAAAAAGCAGGTTAGTTTTTGTTGTTTGTTTGAGCTCTTTTTTTGTTGCTTGCTCATCTTAAATATTAATTTGCGCATACCCATTTATGAGATCCTGGCATCTGCCATGGATGCAGGGGTTGCTGCCACATTCATCCACTTGAGACAAACAGGTGGCGTCATTGTAACCCTCTGGGCAGAGGCAGGTGAAGCTGTTGATGCCGTCAATGCACGTACCCCCGTTGTGACAGGGGTTGATGGCACACTCATCGATGTTGATGTTACACATTGCTCCTGAAAGACAAATTATTTCAGCACAATTCAGCATATATTAATGTCAGAATATGAGATTCTGATTAATGTGATTTGATAAATATCTACACCGCCCATTCTTAACAGCTCACAGCTGGACACTTTGCTCTCTGGTGTGGTATTCTTTGAGCCTTTATGTGCTGCTGGCTGTGGTGCACTGTGTGGCTTTTTGGACAATAGAGAGAGCTAACACTAAAGACTCCCTGAACATTCAACAGGCAGAAGCTGTAGCAGCTCCAATGTGTGCCTAGCCTGGCGGCCCCTGGAGGCCCTTTTGCCTCTCCTCCATTGATTGAATGGCGGCGTGTTGAATAGGCAGAAGGAGGGTTTCAGCTGGATCTGAGAGGGGGAGGTGCTGCCAGGAGGGGAGGGGGGTTGCTGCTCTCCCTATTCACACACACACACCCCCCCATCCAGATAGAACTAACCTCACCCAGGGTTGTTTACAGGGACAGAAGGCCAGACCCATTTCACACACGGCCGAGTAACAATTAAACCCCCCTCTGATCCCCTACCCAGCACCCTCCTTCTCTGCTCTTCATCAATCAGGAGGGGAGGGCCCAACTGCCTGATCTTCAGTTACAATAGTCCTCTGTCCCTCTGTGTCTCAGTCCCGCCGTGCCCTCCACACTCACCCTGTCAGCACAAAAAGATGGAGGGGAGGAAGAGGAGGAGGGATGCACAGCAGCCTGCACACACACACTTGTTCCTCCCTGCCCCCTCTTTAGCATAATCACGCAGCCACTACCAGTCAGAACCGGCTCTGTTGGGCCATGAAAGAGAGGAAGACTAGAGTGCTCCCCTTGTCTGGATAAGACTTTGTCACTAAAGTTTGATATGCTGGTACATTACAGGTAGATGTGTGCCAACACAGTAAAGTGAAGTGAAGTGAGTTATCAGTGGGATTTGTCATGCAATTACACACAAATGAACACCAGATATGTGATTAAAGGCCAGCCTCTTTTCCTTTTAAAGTATCAACTTACAGACTCTTTCCAGGCTCAGCGTCACAGTCTTTTCAAATGGCAAACAAAGTTAGTGCTTTGTGTCGGTGTTTATGTGTGTATCAGGTTGGGGACTGTGTTCCTTTCTGTATTCCTCCCATCCCACACAGGCAATCTGACACCATTGTTCCACAAGAGTGGACCCGCCAGCCACCTGTCCTATCTGCCCCTCCCTGTGCTCAGGGGACCATCCCCCTGCACCTGTAAACTCCACCCAGTGCTCACCTGTGTAGCCCGGCTCACATGCACACTCGTAGCCATTGATTTTGTCGATGCACCTTCCATAGTCGCACGGTTTGCCCTTACAGTCGTCCAGGTTCACCTCACAATTGAAACCTGTATATTGGAACACAAGTAAGCAAAGGATATGGGGACAGTTTAGATATATTAACTGTAAAGATATGACAGAGTTAAATGCGGATGTCATTGTAAATTCTCACCTGCAGTGCCTTTGGGGCAGGAACAGATATATGTGTTCTCCCTGTCCTGACAAGTGCCACCGTTCTTGCAGGGCTGGCTTAGACACTCGTTGATGTTGGTCTCGCAAAGGCGGCCGGTGTAGCCAGGGCGGCAGTAGCATGTGAAGGAGGCTAGGCCATCCTTACAGGTGCCATAGTGGCAAGGGTCAGAATAGCACTCGTCGATGTCGGTCTCACAGTGCTGCCCTGTGTAACCTGGACAGGAGAACAAAGTAAGTATTTAAGAGAAATAATGGCAATGTTCATATGGAGAGAAACTAGATAAACTGAAGATTCAGGATCAGTAAAAGCAATAGTTTGTTGTACCTTCAGCACATTCGCAGGTGTACTTGTTGGGACCATCAGTACACTTTGCGCCATTCTTACAAGGGGTGCTGGCACACTCATCAATGTCCACCTGACACAGACTCCCCGAAAAACCTGCAGATGCATCAAACAAAATAGAGAATTTAACTTTTCTTCAGATTAGTTTATGAATTATTATTTTTAAATGTGTGAAATTGTACAGTGTGCAAACTGTGAAACAAATCTGTATTTTAAGTAGGTCTGCAGGACATTGAAGGTCCTAATGAACCATTCCACAACTCTTCTTTCACCCCCCAACCCCCCATCTTAGCTCTTACTGTGCAGAGAAACTGTTCTTTCAAACCACAACACAATAGCCTCCAGATTACCGGCCATAAACCAATCCCTGCCCCCAGTTTTGGCGCTAAGCTCTTACACAAACTCTCATGCCCGCCAAATATGCTAATGTTTCTGCAACTTGATCTCCTCTGTCCTGTTCACTCTAAAGAAAACTTAAGTAACACTATTAGAAGAGGTGGATCATTTACATTCATTCACTCAACCATATATGGTATGCTACACTGATTAACAGATAAGTAAATGATCCACGCTTTTATAGCCTCTTCTCTGCTTCTATTGTTTGAACAAAAACGGTTTAGAAGAGAGTCGAATGATAAGAACCTATTTCCTTTCCCCTATTAACTACACTTTTTTTCCCATTCATGTCCTCACCTTTGGGGCACTCGCAGTGGAAGGAGTTAATCTTGTCAACACATTTGCCATTGTTGAGACAAGGTTGGCTGGCACACTCATCTGTGTTGATATGGCAGAACACACCCTCATATCCTGAAATAGACACCGTAGGATACAACAGTTATTAGTCAAACCATGTATCTTTTCTCGCCTTTGTCACTAGTCAAGAATTTAACTCAACCCTTCCTCACTCCAATATAAACAAATGCTCTTACCTGGCATGCAGATGCAGTGGAAGCCTCCAATCTGGTCCAGGCAGGTGGCATCATTATGGCAAGGATTAGACATGCATTCATTGACATCCATCTCACAACGAGGTCCTTCATATCCTTGAAGACACTTGCACTGGAAAGAGCCTTTGGTGTTGAGGCAGCGACCACCATGTTCACAAGGATTGGCACCTAAAACATTTAAGGTATGGTAAGATATATCATACATCTGTGGTCATTTATGCATGATAACTGTAAAAAAAATAATTAACTACACCAAAAAAATAAATAACTTACCCAGGGAACACTCATCAATGTCTAGGTTGCAAGCTGACCCAGTGTAACCTGGGGGACAGGTGCAGATTGCTTTGCCATTGACTGGGTTTGTGTCACAGTTAGAGCCCTTTTGACACGGGTTGCTGATGCAAGCATCGTCAAGGTGGCACAGCAAACCTGTGAGCAACACAAGAAAAACATTTTCATCAATCCATGTCATTAAATTTAGTTGCTTCATCAAGATTATAATCTATGTGCACACTATGTCTGCAGGAGCTGCAGATAGTCATACCTGTGCGCCCATGAGGGCACTCGCAAAAGAAGGAAGCGACACGGTCGTGGCAGGTGGCGCCATTGTAACAAGCCGCACTAGCACAGTCATCAATGTTCTCACTGCAGTCGTCCCCTGTCCACCCATTGACGCAGACGCAGTGGTAGCTGCCGTGAGTGTCATGGCATGTACCTCCGTTCTGGCATGCATTGGGCATCAACTCACACTCATCTACATTTTCTGTGCAGTATTGGCCTACAGAAAAACAAAGCATAAGCAAAATTTGAGTTGGGAAATGTTTTCTATGTATTTTTCCAATAAAATGTTCAAATATCTATGGTTATCCTCTTGGAAAAAGGTTACCTGTGTAGTGAGGTGGACACTGGCAATTGTAGGTGTTCACACCATCCACACACACGCCACCATTCTGGCAGTTGTGGCCTGGACAGTCATCGATGTTATGCTCACAGTGCTGACCGGTGAAGCCTGATGAATAGGGAGCAGAAGAAAAAAACAATATGTGAAAAAGTGAGCAGTAACAAAGACAGAGGAAAATGATCTGGAAACATTTGCCCTGAGTTAATAATCACACTCTCCCTTCCTCATCTTATCACTGTGCACTTAAGCAAAAGATAAGCTCTCTCTATCCTCGTGTCAGATTGTTTTAATGCTCCGCAGATGACAGTGCGGCATGTCCCCTCCTCAAACATCAAAGGCTTGAGTGGGTGTTTTATAGCCACTATTGTCTGATTAACTATAAACCCGCAACTCTGCAGGTGGCGTGCAGCTTCGCTATCTGTCCACATTCCGACACGGACACCCACAAGAGTGACACAGCATGGGTTAAACTTTAACCCACAGCGCCATAATATCCCTCATTCATCTGCATATCATATTGTTTCTGCACTAGACAATAATGCAGATGCCTGAATGGCTCAATAATGACCGAACTATTATCTTTTCAGGAACAATTTGCTGAGCAGTATTAATAGAAATGCGCTTTGTGTAACGCAATTTGGAGTGAAAACAGTCTCCACAGCTGAACTGGCTCTCAACTATAACAGCACTAACCACAATTACCCGAGATTAACCAAAGTTTTATACAACAATGCAATGGCTTTGGGTGCCAACATAATAAAGACTTGCCATATTTAGCTGAAAAACAAGATGTGTGTTTGACCTCATGAATAGGGTGTGGGATTGTGTATATCTATACATTTATTTGTATGTGTGTAACACTGGTGTTGTGGGGGCTCGCTGGTCATTATCAGAAGGAAACGTCTGTGCGGCTGCATCCTGCCAGTGGAGGCTGGCAGAAAGAGATGGGAGGGGGTAACCTCGGATTACTTATCCCGCCCAATGAGATTTTACTACAACAACAGACGGGTTTTTAGGTCAACTGATGTCATAGGAAAACAAAAGTGTGTGTTTTGTGGCTACGTTAGCCATATGCAACTCCATATGTCAACAGAAAAAAAGTTAATTACTACCACTACTACTGCTTGTTTATGTGTAGATATGTTTATGTGTTACCTGGCAGGCAGCTACAGTCGTAGATGGTGTCTCCCTTCTGGACGCAGGTGCCTCCATTCTGGCATGGTGAGGGGCTGCATGGCATGTAAGGGGTCTCACAGTGCTGGCCTGTGTACTCTTGAGGGCAGCGGCAGTGGTATGAGCCGACCTCATTCACACATGTGCCACCATTCAAACAGGGGGAGGGAATCTGGGCGCACTCGTTGACATCTTGCTTGCAGGTTTGACCATGGAAAGCAGGTGGGCAGGTGCAGATGTAGTTGGAATCGAAGGCCGAACACTGGCCACCATTTGCACAGGGATTGGAGGCGCATGGGTTGGCGAGCTGGCAGGTTTTACCTTGAAGACAACAAGAGAGAAAAATGAATCATTACAACTCATGGTGAAATGAGTAGAGTACAAAATTTTAAAAATTTGAGCATTTTAGCTACATACCTGACCACCCAGGTGGGCAGCGGCAGCGGTAGGCAGTGAGGGTAATGAGATCACACGTTCCTCCATTGCGACAGGGCGAGCTCATGCAGGCATGGTTGGTGGGTGTCAGGCATAGCCGATCGGTGAAACCCAGGCGGCACACACAGCGGAAATCAAATGTATTGCCATGGGAAACAGCGCGGCATTCGCCACCGTTGCGGCAGGGTGAGGGGCTGCAGGGATTTGGAAACTGGCAACGGTTGCCTAAGTAGTCACTGGTACACCTGGAGATAGAAAACAGTGATGATTAGAAATTTAGGATCTTTTAAATCATGAGAACAATTATCTAAACATACAGTGGAATAATGGGAGGGGCGGGGGTAATAGAGGGGGACTAATAGTTTCCCGCCCAGTGAAGTCCCACTGCAGTGGGACAGGGATGGCATGTTGTTCTAGCGTGTCTCTCTGGATTAGACTCCCTCAGAACCTTGAAAACACATTCTGCTGGGACAACAGACGCCACAAAATAGTCTAGCCGTAACAGCCCATTCCCATCTACCTTTCAGCCCCACGCTGTCCACACTCATCCTCAATGACCGTAGAGATCAAGGGGACTGTGCCGGCTCGGGATGTCCCATATGAAGCACTGCATTCAGGCCCTAAGCCCCTGGCTGCTTCCCTCCCATCCAGACCAAGGACAGATGCTGCTACAGTCACATAGCTAAAACTGGCTGATTATGAGGAGTGAAGACATAAAAACTGAAGACAAAGACGAGGACAGACCAGACCTTTTACAATGTCTGAATAGTGAGGAATTATTCACCCAAAAAAGACAAATCACTGATATTTCTTTCCACACTTAAAAGTGCTCATTTAATCTGCTCAAATTGCCTGATATGCATGCTATCTGTCACATGTAGGTGCATTTTAAGTCACCAAAAAAAAGTGTTTATGTTTGAATTGGAGCTTGTGTGTGAATGTGTAGTTGAGCCCATGAGCGTGTGGGTGTTTATGTGTAAGGGAGGGCATCTGTTGGCCTCCTAGTATCTCCACAGGGAGCAGGTGCGCATGTTAATGAAGGCAGCTGTTGGACAGGACTCCTCCTCCTCCTTCCCCCTCCTCCTTTCTCCTCTTCTCCCCTTATCCCTCCTCCCTCCCTCCCCTCTGTCCCCTTGTCAGATGGGGGTGCTGACAAGCCAACCTCTCCTCCAGGGACATAAAGAACCCATGTGAAGTCAGCTGTTGCAACTTCTGTCTCTTCACCCCCCTCCCTCCCCCCCAACCACCACACTTCTATCTTAATTCCTCTCTTCCTTACCTGTTCCTCATTTTATTTCCTTTTTTTCTATGCACTATTGCCTCTTCAAACCCTCTAATATTCTCCCAGTTTTGGCCTCAACCCACACTCAGTTTTTCAGAGCCCCTTTTCCCCCTTGTGGACTTTTTACAACTCTCAGTAGTTTGCTTTTTACAGCACTCCCCTTATGTCGCACGGGACTGCTGAAAATTCCCTTGTTGACTTAGTTAGGTGAGACCAATCAGGGAGTTTTTAACAGTCCCATGTGCCCCACAGGGAACCCAGACAGTTGCAATTGGCAGAAGATTGTAAAAGCATTTTGGGAGGCTTTGAAGATTCCCTGCTTCCCATTTCACTTCAACATGAAAACACACTAAATAATTATAAAGGGAATTCACTGTTTTGGTATAAAACCCACACTCGGTTTAATAAGGAATAATGAAACATAATGGGTGTGTGTGCACTTGTGTGAGTGTCAACCCACGCTAACTAACTGTAATAGATCCTCTTTGTCCCTGAAGTCAGTCCAGAGATAAAGATCCACCCACATGCTGAAAAGCTCAGCAGCACACACCACGGCAACAGGTCTCTCCCAGCGATGCAATGTCCCCTCAGGCCGGAGCAGATGCTTCCCCGACCTCTGACCCCAAACACTTTTGTGACTGTGGGACGGCCTTTTTGCCTTCTCTCCCCTCTCTCCTCTCTCCCCACTGGGCCTGATCTACCATCTGCCACTCTGGGGGTGACTTTATCTTTTGACACAAAACCAGCCCCACTGAGCAGTGGAAATGCCACCGCTGTGGAAAATGTTATGTAAATGACTGAGGGTGATGTACAGTAATTTCTGTTGGTCAGTGTGAGTTTTATACTCTCTGTATTTCTTTTCATGATGCTTATGAAAGTGTTACAATATTACCATCGTTTTCTGTTCTCTCCTTGACATTCTCACCTCCTTTTTCCCTCTTTAAATGACTATTTGTTTCTCTCCTTTCCTCCTCATTCATTTTTTTCTCATTAGCTGATGTTCCCTTGGATGTGTCTAATCATTGGCCAAGGTCTGACCCCTGGGGTCCACATCTGTTAGTAAGAACAGAACAGTGTAGCTCTGCTAGAAGAAATGAGAAATGTATTGGGCCCAGAAGACTGTGAACTCCCACCACAATGACTGATCTACATAATACCAAAATCTGTGCGTTTAATACTTCCGTGAGAGGATGTAAGAGGATGAATAACAGCTGAATACATACGTGAATCACTGAAACTGAAAACTGAAGTGTATGAATTCATGAGAAAGTCATCTACTGTAAATGTGACGCTTATAAAAAAAGTAAATACAACAAAGAAATTAGCCTATTACATCACTAACCCCAAACCAGACTACCATCTGAGACAAAGGGTAAACCGTAGTAGTAAAGATAAATAGTTTCTACAAGTACCAAGTGTCATATGAAAAAAAAAGAGGCTCACGAAGAGATTGTTTAGATAGAAATTCAGCTATTTCCTGTCTCGCACTCTAAAACCAGTGAAGTGTGAAGATTTATGAGGGTCAGCCACACTGATCAGGACTGAGCACTTGCTTGACTAATGACTGCAAGATCACTTTTCACACACAAAATACTTGTTCTACTGGTGGCAGATTCATTTTAGTGATCTCTCAACCCTGTGGAGACATCTCACCTTATAGTAAAACAAAGAAGGGAAAACACCTGCCTGCCACTCCACTTCAGGTGATGCTTATCAGTGACAACACAGCTGTAACCTGGAGTCCATCACTCAGGTTGCTTTTAGCGGTCTGTCTTGCCACACTAGTGTATGGAGACATCAGTGATAACAAGGGATAACTAACTCTCATTCCTCTTATGAATGTAACTGAAACCCAAATATGGAAACATGCGCGCACACACATATGCATCTAACCATTTACCCCCTTGCCCCCATGCTATGTGGTGCAACACTGACCTGCCAGAGGAGTTGGTGTTTCTACATTTGACAGCCTGTACTGGTGCATGTGAACTTTCAGCACCCACTATAGCCAAATAGCCTCTTATCTCTGTGCTATGACAGCCCAGCTTTGATCAACCCGCTCTGAGGAGTTCCAGACACACAAGATCCTGATCACTGCCCAGTCATAATGTGTCACTATGATGCCAAGTTGACAATAAACATGTGGGAGAATCTTTGTTTGTGTGTCAATGGTTTTCTCCACAGTAACTATTTAAGGTGGTTGGAAGTTCTTAAGACTGAAAATCAACTTTCAATGATGAATTTGTTTCCATCCATCAAGAACTTTTTCCTACAGCACCCCACAAGCCTCATTCACTGCTGCATCAGAGGGGCCCTGGCATCTAGGGAATGGGCCCAACCAGGGGAGTGGCAGCCTTAGAGCTTAAACCGCAATAAAAGTACAACACCAGCAGGCGCACTTGACCCAGCCATGCACTTGTATGCTCCTGATTCGCTTAAGCCCACATGGAGCTGAGCCTTAACAGAGACCTGCCGGGTAATCCTATAGGAGGACAAATCAAGAGCAGCATTCCTTGAGGGAGAGTGGAACATCTTTTTAGTGTGTTCGCTCTAGATGGTCTTTATGGGTGAGAGATTTTATCATCAATATGCAGCAACACCACACAGCTCTGTGCAGGATCTGATCAAAGAAGTCTGATCACACCATCCACTACAGACTTTCAATTTTCTGTCTTGGGTCTATTTCCGTCAGACGTCTTGCAGTATTTCAGACATGTAGACAGTCGAGATGTTTTCTGGGTTTATTATTAACAGTCACTTCAAACCAAAACAGTGTCTATTTCAGCAAAGCAGCATCAACAGTCAGTCACTCGTGCAATGGCAGGGTGGAGGGCAACGACCTTTCAACTTCGCTATGCCGTCATTACTGTCTCGCAAATGGAATCTAAATTTGACCGACACATCGCTGTGCCCTTGCATGTTTTTAAGCTGCCTACATAACTACACCTCCATGAGAAACAGGAAGCCCCAGACCTTCAAATAACCTCTTACTTCGCAGAGTCACAACCGTGTGCTTCCCCATTATAGTGGCTTGTTTCCGTGTGTCTAGTTCCACCACAAAGTGAAATGTACTTTTATGTCTAGACAAGATTCTAATTTCCGCAAACTTAACACTTTTTCAGCAATGAATACATAAGCACTGCGACCCAGGATATAATTACAGAGTTGCAAATCTAATCTAAAAATCTTTGATGAGTTCAATAAAACAAACAAAATTTCAGTTCCCCATCCAAGTCCTTAAATGCTCCCACGTTCCGTCTTTTTATTTCTGAGTACATTTGTGCCTCTACAGGTGAACACTGTCCTAGAAAGCCAAATATCGGTCAAAGATGACTTGAGGCCAACCTTTGTTTAATCATATAGAAATATATAGAAATGTATAATTTCATCCAAAAAAACAAAACAAACAGTGAACAAGACAGTTAATCAAGTTAAAGCTAGCTAGTGAGATAGCCTTGGCTCGCTTTCCTGTTTCCTTTAATTGAAATACATACATTTTAATAAACAAAAGTTTTGGCAATTGAGTTTGTTATCCAACATAAATAAGGAAGTAGCTAAATTCAGTAGTGGAGAATAAAAACCGCTAAACTAGTCATGCTAAATGGTAATTAGCCTAGCTTAGCAGACTAACTTCCATCTCAGCTTATGACTCTGCTGGAATCCATGATTTAATGCAGTTAAGTTACTCTTAAGTCACACATCTAAATGTATTAAATTGTAGATGAACATATAATATTGATTTTAATGTATCAACAAATAGTCAGAGAGCTAAACAAACACATTTTGTTTGAGAATACTCATATCTCCTGCCATTTGTTGAAAGGTTAAGTGGGTTTTTTTGATTTATTATTCTTTTTTTGTAGAATATTCAGCCTTAAAAGCTTTAAAATGAAGGCATTACAATATATCTGTCTATTATACGTTTGACAGACAGCTTAAAATATCAAAAGCTTTTCTGTAGTTACTGCTCTCTGTCTTTGTGGGGCAAAGTATCTCAGAACAAATGATGAACTCAATCAAACACAGACGGATAAATATACACCAATTAGATAAACAGGATACAAGCCTGTTCCTGTTAGGGATGATCCATATTGAAAGAATTCAAATTAAGGCGTGCTATTTTTACAACCAGGAAGGACAGAAAACATCCTTTCTGCAGACAAGGGCAACATACCAATTTTGTCTCAACATGGACGTCATCCCAGTAAACCCATCCGTGAGACATCTGATTACCACAGTTTACACCAAGTCTAACCTTGTTCTCCATGCCAACATGTGATTTCACTCTCTGTTCTTGCACTCGTGGGAATTGTACCGAAAGAGGATTTAACTTCTAACACTGTCTATCACTACGCTTACACTCTGCAACATAAACCACAACATGACTCACTGGTAGCTATGAGACCCATGTATGTGGGTTTTAGGCATTTGAACCTTCGACCTTCCATTAGACACCGTATGACGGGAATAGCGCATTTTAACCTCATACTACTCAATCCTAATCTGAATCTGGAGCACTGCTTTTCACTCAGTCACCACAGGGCCAACCTCATACAAAACATCCCCTGGTGGACTTTCCACCCATGTCATCGTGCATTTCCAAACTGAGCTTGCCAGTTAAGGTGGCATAATATGCAAATAATCATTTTTTGTGTGTGATGATGAGATAAAGTAATGATAAAGACACAAGTTGAACCATTATTGGAAGTCCCCTACCTCCCCCCTCGGTATAGACGCTACACTCTGACCCCTGAGCACTGACGCTGAATCTCCCAGTGCACCCCATGACTGATGGCTGCTTGGCTTGGCAGGGATGAATGATTAATGAGAGGAAAAGCAAGGAGGAAGAGAGAGCGCGGGTGGGTGAAGTGATGCTCTTATCCTGTCTGTTTTTAATTGGACTGAGCAGAGATGGAGACCACAATAACAGCTTTGTGGAGGAGGAGGAGGAGGAGGGACAATTTCTGTGTGCGAGTGCATGCACACGTGCGGAGCTCTGTGCGTGCGTGTGTGTGTGTGTGAAGCGTGTGCAGATTAGATACTGTGAATTTGTGGCCCTGGGCTAGTAGAATGGCCTCTTCAATAGGTCCCCCTGAGTCCCCACAGAACAGAAAAGCGCCTGCCTTGACCACATGCCCTTAGGGTGAAACAAGGCCACCCCTGAGCTTCTATAGATTGATTTTTTTTTTAAAATGACTTCACAACCACAAATCATAATGAAAAGTGAAACAAAATCATCCCTTTCTCCTTTAAGGGCTGCTCATAAGTAAAACCAAAATAACAGACATTTTCTTTTCACCTCATCTTTTGTCTTTTTGCACAAGAAAACTCTGCAGCTCACAGACTTACATGCACTGTAGGTCAGCTAAAAGGAATATGTTATCATATTAAGTGTCTCACCCACAAATGATTAACGTAAATAGCCTAAACAAATAGCTGACAATCTGCCTCTTTTTTTCTGTTCCCACTTGTTTGCCTTCAAATTTCTGCACTTTATTCCAATTAATCTCACTCTCTCGACATCCAATCCAATTACATCTCACAGCCATCTGGCTTTCTAATGGAGATCACAAGCGGGTAAGGTGGGGGGTGGAGAGGAAGAGATGGGGTGTGGGTGGGTGGGGGGGGGGGGTCCATTCAGGGAGCAGGAGACAAGCCTTTTGGAGAGAGGTGGGGGGTTATGGTTGGAAAGGAGGGGGGTGGGGGGGTCAGTGGGGGTTGTGGCAGGAGTTTGGTGTGTGTTGTGGTGTTTGGGGTGGCTGTGGCATGATGGGAAGGCCCACTCAGATTAGTCACACAGCATTATTCTGACTACAGGACAATGGGTGACGGGCGGCGGGCGAGCCCCAGCTGTCGCCCATGAAAGAGCAGAAAAACAAGATTTAGGACTGGACGCGTCCTCTCACTTCTCTGGTGAAGGGGTCTTGCATTCATTAACGGGCCAACTGATGAGGGGGGGGGCAGGCTTTTGTCCAGCTACCCCTCTCTCACCTCTGCAGCACTAAGGAACTACACTCTCTTTTTTTTATTTCTTCACTTCTTCTTCTTTTGGGGGACAATGTGTGCAGCTTCATATAGCAATTGTGGCTCCTGGAGAGGTACAGGAGCACACCAGCCCAGAGGAAACTCGAGGGCCTCTGGTTGCCGGGCACAGGGCCCGCTCAAAGGCTGGAATGAAAAGGGGAATATGTGGCCCCTTTTCTTTCCTACCCGAAAGCACTTTCAAGTACCAAAATGACCCTACACTGCACGACTGAGGCTGCACAAATTCCAAAACATCACAACAAATGACATATGCAGCACAAACAGAAAAAGGGAATGCTAATGTTTTGTTTTGGTCTCTTGCAACATCTGGTGCATCACATGTTGCTACTTCTTACTTACTTGCATTCTCCATTTCCATTTGAGGTGGGCTCACATCTTCCTCCATTAAGGCATGATTCAGTGGGTAGGGAGCATTTTAGACCTGTTGAGCACATGAAAAGTATTAAAAACACATATTTATGGATATTCATTAACTCAAAAGGAAATCTGTACTGTTAATTTAGCTGTTGGGATTAATATTTGCATGATTAGGCAAAGTAGTAGGAAATTATTCATCAGTGAAATTTCTAACACATCTTTATTCACATGGATTTTTTTTTAAGCACACACGCCCTTGCACATCCCGATCTTTAATTGATTTGTTACACGAGTGTCCGTGGGGGATTTTGAGGGATCCTGTGGTGGACACCGGTGAGGCCAGCGCGCGTGGTGCGTGGCTTTAGCAGCGCACGCTTTGCGGGGAAAGCGCAGCAGCTGCGGGGCTCAGATGCGGAACAAAAGAAATCAGAGTCCAGCACGAGCCATAAAACACTCTCCTCGGGCATTGTTTACCGGCAGACGGGAATAAGAGCACCTCCTCCACCCCCCAGCCGGCACTCACAACACTCTCCCACACATGCAGACAAAAGGTGTCCCCCCCCGCCCCCCCCTTTCACCTCCACCCCCCCACCTCTCATCCCCCCCGCGTCCCCCGGCCCCAACACACGCACCAACTTCCATTATCTCCCATGTTATTTAAAACCGGTTTACAGAACAATTTAAAGGAAGACTTTAACCAAGGTCTACATCCAGAAGTTTCTGAAATAATAATAATAATAAAAAAAAAAAAACAATAAAACTTGTTTACAACAAAAAACAATTAGACACAATAGGCGTGTAAATCCGCATAGTAAGTTTTTGGATAACTACACTAATTTTGTTGCGAAGTATAAGGCAGATTGCACTAGTGTGACTGGTTTGTCTGTGGAGACAAAATAAACAGTTTAAACTTGTGTGAAATAACTTTCACAAGCATACACTGGGGAAGTCAGCAGCCAAGCGCACCGCAGCTCTGGCATCTGCACTTGTAGTGAATTTATTCCCACGGCCAGAAAAGGCTCTTAAAAATAAGGCAATAAAAGATTGACGTGGATTTAATAGAAGCTGTTTCTAATACTCGACTCATACTTAAATGGCAATTAAAAATAGCGCAGTACTTATCGAATGAATACTTCTATTATCTATATCCACTAAATTCTTCAGAGACTACTTTTAGTTGTTCCCTCACTGAGGTTTAATCTACTCCGGTTATTTGCAACATGCATAAGAATATAATATTTTACCTTGTGAGATGACGATTGCAGGAATCAGAAATGTTAGTTTCACAAAGAAACGATACATTCCTCCTGTTCAACTTCACAAATGTCGTTGACTCCCACGTAGGGTTCGCATAGATCCACAGTTTGGTATACTCCAGCTGTTGGCTTGAAATAAATAAATATCCTTTCCAGAAAAAGATAAGTCCAACAGAGAGAGAGAAAAAGTCGCCAAGAGGACTCAGCTCATAGATGTTAACCTGGTGCCTTCCGAGTACTCAATGAGATCTAGAGGCAACTCTACAAGTTCCTCCCACTCCTCGTCCTCCTCCCCCCTCCCTCCCCTCCTCTCCTCCTCTCTGCACATGCTGCAGGGGGAACCAACACTCATACCCCCCCCCCCTCCTTTCACTGTCTAGTGTAGTCTTGTAGCATTGCAAACATTGTGGTAAAGCGGTGAAAAGTCCCCCAAGTTCAATTTAGTCTACATTGCTTCCATTTTCTGTTACTATATACTCTATACAACATTTCAAATGGAAATATTGTTCTTACTGAAATACATGTATTTGACATTTAATATCGTACATCTAAAACATATGATTACTATAAGATATGATCTTTTTTATGAGATAAACTACCCAATTGTATATGAAATAGTTCAAATTTGCTAAAATATTACAAGCTACGTTACAATTACACATTCATGCACAATTAATAACAATCTTATAGAAATGAAAGCAGCTGCTCCACTGCCTAATGAGCATTTTTAATTTCACTTTACTTTAGGCCTCTATTTAGCATTTATAAGCAGTATAAACAGTTAATAAATAGTTTATAACTCACTATAATGTGATTGTAAGCAGATATAAGATTTTAATGTATTTGTCACCAACTCAATGATGGATAAATGAATGCCAAAAAAGACAGCTGTAATAATATGAAGTGTGTCTACACAGGAGAAGTTATAATTGGCTTACAACTTTGTTATAAACCATTCATTACATGTCATATACTGCTTATAGATGCTGAATAAGGGGGACTTAATGTGTTACTGATACTTTAAGTACATTTTGCTGATAATACTTCTGTTCTTTTACTTGTATAAGATTTTGAATGCAGGACTTTAAACTGTCACAAAGTCTTTTTAAATTGTTGTACTTTTACATTGTTTTACTTAAGTAAAAGATCTGAGCTGTTCTTGTACTGCTGACATTAGAGAAGCAGAAAGGTATATTTTATTTAAAGCCAGATACTGAAGGTACAACTAGATAAGTCAGTCTGTGGTGTTTTTAATCTCCAAACTTCACACTTGTGAATTTGATTTTGGGAATCCCAATCTTCCTGTATCTGCTTGAAATTTGGTCATCAGGACTCACAATATCTTGATTTTTTGAAACAAGGATATACATTTCAGTTCCTGCTATAGTTTCATTTTTGCGTCATAACAGACTACATGGATCCTTTTTCTGCAGAGTCTTCAAAACACAATCTTTCCAAAGAATAATTGCACAGTATGATATTATAGTTACAACATACAGTACAGTATTGCACAGACACTGAGACTGCATCTCTGTGCCAGAAACCTATTATTCCTTTTTTTCCCCCCCTTTCTCTCGGGGTAGGTGAAACTGTGAAGGAGTAGCTGCACAGTTTCAGCACCCCAGGGCAAAGATTATTTTATTACGAAGCCCACGCACATGCTGGTCCTTATATTGGTGTGACTGCCAAATGGACTAATGCCAAAAGGGGCTAGGTCTCTTGAGGTGCATGCAGTGTGGGAAACACCGGGAAAACAGAGAGCGAAAGAGGGAGTGTGAGCAATCAATTGCAAAATGTATTGCATAAGAGAAAAGCAAATGTAGGAGGGTGAGAGAGGTGTTGGATCTATGAAATAAAAAGGATATGTACGGGCATGTGCTGTGGTTGTAAGGAAGCACCTGACCCACCGTGAGAAATACTAAATCTTTCAGGCACACGCTCAGCTCAAGTCATGGCGTACTGTCAACACATGTCCTCCTGCATCCTCACCGTCGTAGTAAGGTGTGGTTTAGCCTTTAAATCAGAAAGTGCTGATTTTTAAAAAGTGTTGGCAGACCGTGCTCCTCTTTATCTGTCGTGAAATCTGAGCTTTTCTTTCTGCTCGTGAGGCTCTCTCTGACTTGAGATACTTATTTGTTTGTAGGGAAAATTTAAGGCCATGAGAAAATGCTCTGTAATGGATTCACAAGGTTGGAGAGGGGAAGACCCAAAGCTAGGAAAACAAACTCTATCAAAGCTTAATATAGAAACAAAACCCAGAGAGGTCAACAAAAAGTGCAAGAAAACACTGTAATTTCTTTGAGATTAAATATAAATACGACTGCTGTATGAACTCTGACCGCTCAGAGCTGCAGAGTCTGACCTATAGAGTTCACTGGAATTCATTTACCTCTCTGACTCCCTTCCTTCCTTCCTTGGGAGCAGGAACGGAGCGAGACAAGAGGTTATCATAAAAAGTAAGACTACATGATGTCATCCTACTATCAGACCTCAGTGTTTGACCAGACCTCAGTTCACACCCAACAAAATGCACAAAGTCTAGGAATAGCACTACGACACAGAGAATATCTACAAGCAGTCACTGAAAAGTGTTATTTACCGTAGTGTGTAAAAAATCAAAAAATCATGACAAAAACGCAGAATAACACACACAAGTAAACTGAATTTTTGATCTGACTTAATAATCATAACACATGGACGAATTAAGGAAAAATACTAATGGAGCTATGTCATAATAGCCTGTAATATACTCAGTTGTGGTTCAAAGGTAATGTCCCTTCACCCTGTTAATCTTATGAGACCAGAGAGATTTATATTTTCACTGTTGATTAAACTCCCTATACTTGTAGGCATCATTTGTGATCAGTTTAAATGTGCATATTTGTTAATTTAGCAATAGAAGAAGCCACTACTCTTCTAAAATATATTTGTCTTTATTCATCCGTTGAGAAAAAAATGATGAAATGATGCATTGTTAGATGCAGAAGTTAGAGGTTTTCTAAAAGCTATTGTTTTTTTTATGAAACCCGAAAACAATTTAAAAACCCATCATATCAATTTACAACCAAAAACAATGCCCCCACTACAGCTATGCCATGAGAAAAGAAAAGGCTTTGTGTTTAATCTGCTGTATCTTGAAAGTACTTCACACCTTTGTCTCTTCCAATCTGATGGCCCAGTATTTACTAAAGGGCTGGGATTGAAATGGCTGCTGTTTGTGGATAAACGGGCCTCTGTGTTGGTTATTTGAAGATAAGTGATTGGAAAAGCACATCACTTTATCAAGAAGAACGTCAACTCCCTCCTGTGGTGTGGAGCCTCTGTTTGTTTTCTCTCTGGAGTACACGGTCCTGGATCAGAGAACAAGAGGTCCTCATGTGTCCCAATTATCGCCTTCCTCTGATGGCCTTCACATTCGGTTTTTAGACGAGCCTCTCATGTGCAAGTCATGCTAATGTCAAACATGCCCAGACACTCGGTAATGAGAAAAGATCAAGCACTTTGCCACATGGGCATCACATCTAAACCCCAGTAGTAGAGCAGCACATGAAAACTGAGCTTTTCATCAAGGTGACAGTATGAGACTTAAATAGGACACTGATATTGCAGTGAGAACATAATATACCATAGATGCTATTATATTGGAGCTAAAACATTGACACTGACATCACAACTTCAATAGATTGGATTTAAATACACTTTTGAAAATGTTTAGGGTTATTTAACTACCACTTACTGTAGACAGAGATGAGTTTTATCTGACTAGAGATAATCGACAAACCAAAATATGATGATGAGAGCTTTTTGTTTTATGTTGTATGCTGCAAGCTTCAATATAATCTGGGTGGGAACATGTATGTGTTTGCATGTGTGTGTATGTGTGTCCGTATTCATGTGTGCTGAAGGACAATGGAATGCAGGAAGGGCCCGGCTCCATGCTGTCCATGTAGACAAGGCATACCTATACACTACGACAGCCCAACACACACACACAGACAAACACATACACACACACCCTTCTCTTTAGCACATGCAAACACACACACACGCCCATACACAACACCATTTTTTTTGGGTCCTTCCCCCACATATATAGCCCAAAGTGAGAACAGTGCAGGAAATGGGCCCTAATTCACAACCTTGTGACAGAAAAGACAACTGGAGAAACACACACACTCACTCATACTCCCACACACACACACACACACACACACACTGACTAAATACAGAAATCACCTGTATCAGCAAATCATCAAAAAAAGAGCATAAATTAGATTTGCTGCTCCACTAAGCAGACGTTCAAGGCCTTCATCAGAGAGAGAACGTTGCCTGGTTTTATCTGAGGACTGGAGCAGTGCAGCAGTCCAGGCAGTTGGCCTTTAGAGGCCCACTGATCCAAACCATAATAGCCGCACGAATGGGTCAGGGTTGCACAGTTGGAGGTCTGTGCTCTGTTCTGTGGTTCACTAGCAAGGCATAGCCATCCCCTGTCTGTCTTCCTGTCTGTCTGTCCGCCCTAGCCTTTCATATCCACCTCCCCATCCTGCCCCAAGGTCTCTCTCTGGGCAGCGTGTCAGTGTGTGTGTCTCTCCTGCCAGCCAAATGCCGCACACGGAAACAAAGATACTCGTTATCCTGCTGAACTCACAGCCCCCTTGTACCAAATCCTGCTCCCCTCTAGTGCGGCAGATCTGTAACCGGGTCTGACTTGTGTCCTTCAATTACGAGAAATGAGGTAAAGGAGGGTGAGAGTGAGACAGACCATTGATACACCAGAGAAAAAAAGAAATGAGAATGTGACTTTCATTTTTGTGAAAGTGACTCATTTTCCGCTGACGCACTGTTAGTCCACAGCGGAGAGAAAATAAAAACTAAAATCAAAATCTATCGGATCAGAGACAAGACAAAGCCAGAACTGGAACCGGTGTGTCTGGAAGCTCTGTGTGTGTGCACACGCACAGTGTGTGTGTATGAGTGAGAATATTCACTATGAGAGTAGATATTTGTTCAGCCGGGGAATTTACTGATGAGATTAGGCGCTGGAGCTCTGGTTAGGGGGTTTGGGGGTGTGGAATGTAAACAAGAGGCAAGCGGAGAGAAAGACTTTAATAGAAGAAGATTCAGCTACCCCCACCACCACAACCACCATCACCACCACCACCATTATCTTCCTCCCTCTGTGGCTCTAAAGACAAGCAGGGTTCAGAGACAAGCTCCTGTAGGTTAACTTTATTAGAGTGTGTTTTACTGCAAGCATCTGTGATTGAACTTATAAACACAAACAAGCAAGCAGAGTATATTAAAACTAAAGACAATATCCTCAGATTTGATGGTTTCACACTGTATGGTTGAGTAATGACACAGCTGGACAGTGTATTACTCTTGAAAGAGTTTTGAGTGCAGTCTATCTTTCCCCTTGTCATAACTAACAGAGCGTCAGGATGTTTCCCACACTTAAGAGAACAGTGACAGTGAATTACGATCTCTCTCTCTTTCACATACATTGCTGATGTTGGTACTAATGGACACAGTATGCTTTCTCCATCTCCCCCTGAAAGCACACAGAGAGTGTTCAAGTAGAGTCAGCCAAATAAATGTCATCTATATCTGGACCATGTGAATGTGTGTGTGTGTTTATTTCTCTCTCTCGTTTAAATTAGATCTGCCTTTATCATGTAAAGTACTTTATTTGGAGATAAAAACTGAAAGTGTGCTTGAAATGTTGGTGCTTAATTGATTTAATTGGATTTTAGCTAATTGCTGAAGCCAGCATACCAACGTGCTTGCAATGACAATGCTAACATGCAGATGTTTAGCAGGTATAATATTTATCACGTTCACCGTGTTAGTTTAGTTTGTTTGCTAATAGGCACCAAGTACAGCTGAGACTTATGGGAATGTCATTAGTGGCAGATATTTGGTCAAAAAAACAAAGTATTGGACAAAACAAAAGAGTGACCTGATGATGGTGCTTAGATGAGATGATAAAGCATTGCTAGTTATTACAATTCATCTTGAGAGGGACATGAATGTGTGTTTGTACCAAATTCCATGCCTATGCAACTACAGTTGTCCAGACATTGCATTGAAATGTCACCTTCATTGTGGTGCAAGAGGAAAAGTTGTGGAAAGTCATAAGGATACATCGTCTGGGACCCACACCTGTCTGTATCAAAATTTGAGCCAATCTATCTTACAGATGTGAAGATATTTCACAAATAAGATGAAAATGGCATTGCAATACATCTTATAACTGTTGAGACATTTCACAAAAAAAAACACAAATGTCAACCCCACAGTGGCACTAAAAGAAAAGCCAGGGGATCACTAAAGTTATTAGGATTCATCCTGAGGCCAATGGATATCTGCACGAAAATTTAATGGCAATACATTCAGGAATTGTTGAGATTTTTCACTCTCAACCAAAGTGGATAGACCAACACTGTTATCCTTAGCCATGCTGCTATAATGGTTAAGAATTACATTAACGTTATAATAAACAGATAATTATATCACTGGACATCAATACACATACATGTTTCTGTTCAATAATTCAAACTGATAAAAGTGGGATACATCTTAAAGTAAACATCCTCTACAGGGAAAATGTACACTAACTGTGCACATATCATGCAGTATCACCCATAAACACGCTGCTGCTCATGCCATCTCATTTATACCTCTTTATATCCACACGCAAGTGCTGTTGGCGTGTGTGGAACTTGTTGGGTCCCATTTAGAGACGGTATATCTGGTGTCCAGAGAGCCTCATCCCGTTTCCCAGCTGTTTATTTTAGGGTCCACCTGATATGCTGCCTGACTGGTGAAGGAGGGAAACATTCACCAAGGGGCTCTCATCATGATCGGGGGCCCCAGGAGCGCATGGGTGGGGTGGGATGGAAGGGTGTCAGACCTTGTCACTGTGAATATGATTGGAAGAGTTATGGGCACCGCATGATTCTGCGGTTAAACAACAACAACCGGTTAGAAAACCTCGAGAATCTGTTCTATGGCCTTGACATGATGACTGTAATTCAGTGTGCATGTGTGTGTGAGAGACAAAGGACAGAGGTAAGGCGACTCAGATGCTGAGATTTCCATTTAACCCCCAGTTCCACGTTCATTACAAATCTGTCCTGAGCAAAGTGAATGTTAAGACGCTCCAAATTAACCCTGAGAGTGACAGAAGCAGCCTCAGCTGTCTGTGGTATCACTTTCCATCCAAATGGTATGGATGAGGGGCCTGACAACTGTCACCCTGACCTTGCTTCTCTACACCACTCTCCCTAGACTCACTAGACTCTCTGGGACAGGGTGGGACAAGATTACCAACATTCACAATCTCCTCTGTCTCTCCAAAAACATAGCCATCTTCCAGTCACAACGCAAGGAGATGTTAGCATCTCAGAGCATGTATGTCTGGAAGTGAATTTAAATATTTTTGAGAATTGTAGGAGTATGTCTGTGTCTCTCTTTCTTTGGTAACTGTCTCCATAGTCATAGCAGAAGGTGATGACTTCAGCTAGAAATTGCTGACTGGTTTATTGGCTGATTAGTGAGTCATGTCTGATTCGCAGAACTAAAATGTCACAGAGATAAACGGCATACTTTCCTCTTTCCACATTACATTTTTACAAAGTAGCATATTGCTTTGCTCTTTCATGCATCCTCCCTATACTTTAATTCTCATCTTATCATCTGGCCACATTTTGTGCTGACCTCCTCAGAGTTCTCCCTCCTCTTTCATTATGTCAATCCTCCTATCACATCTCTTTCTTATTCCTAAACAAGAGTCTACAGCCATTCTAGCAGCTTCTTTATATACAGTATATGGGCTGTTCGGTTCTGTTTACAGTGATTACCCAGGTTGTTGTGCTATATCTCACAACCTCCTCACTTTGTATTGAACTTCTCTGAGAAATTTACAATGTACAAAGTCATCCAATGCATGACATGTTTTTAATCGTTTTTGGACAACAGTGAAGGTCTACACCAGAGACAAATATCAAATATCAGGCTTTGGATACACAAAGTCCATTGTTGGTTTGGCTCTGCACATGAGATTTGTTGACAATAAGAAATATATGGAATATTGCCAGCCTTATCCTTTAAGAGATCACCAAAGTTATTAGAGTTTATCCTAAGGGGGCCATGAATGTCTGTTCCGAATTTCATGGTAGTCTATTCAAATTTTGTTGAGACATTTTATTCAAAACCACAAATGTGGTGATACTAGAGAAACAATTTGGGGATCACAAAAGACATTAAGATTCATCACATAGGAACCATGAATGGAAATCTTTTGAGTAAACGTTGAGATATTTCACAGGGTAAGCGAAAACTTTGACCTTCTGGAGGGGGCAACAGGAAAAGTCAGGGGATCACCAAAGTCATTAGGTCACATCGTCTGAACACCATGGATATCTGTACCAAATTTCATGGCGACCCATCCTGTAGTTGTTCAGATATTTCAGTTTGGACCAACCGACAGACCATTAAATGATTGCCGTCCCTAGAGCCATGCAGCATGACTAAAAACAGAAGCCTCAATATGCAATCTTGTGCTGAAACTTCACATTGGTTGTTACAGTTGTCAGGCCAATCAATGACAGAGGCGACATGGGAAATGCAGTGACAGGAGCCTTTAATCCTGCTCATGACAGACATGACATTAGCTGTTGCACTAGAACGGATCAAATATAAGATTTCTACTGTAGAGTACAGAATGTGGGTGTTTCTTGTTTATATTTAAGTTACATCTTAAAACTCAAGATACATGTCTGCAGACTGTGAGTACCGGCCAGGAGCCATCAATTAAAGCCAGAACTGTGTCTACACATTAAACTGGAATGTGATACCCGATCAAGGCTACTGGTAGTTTCAACCAAGGCCAAGCGAAGAGGCCGAGGAGGGAGGGGAGGGTCCTCAGGGGGATGCTGGAGGGTGTGTGAAGCAGTGGCCTGCGTGCAGTCGGCCAGCCGCCTGAGGGGGAGGCACATGGTGCCAACAGCTGCCATGGTGAAACGCTAACCCCTCTAAATGCTCTGTCCAGTAAACAACGCTGGGCTGAACACATGCCAATGGGGGAGCCTGGTTGAGGAAGGGGTGAAGAGGGTGAATGGGGCGACCCAGCTGACGCCGTGGAGAAAGGAGAATTGACCCCTGTGAAATGGCTTATTAAAGTGCGGTGGTCACTATTCTGGGGGGCCAACGCAGGACAAGACAGTGAGAGAAACTCAAAACCCTCTTTGGCAAACCGAGCACTGTGCCAGCCACAAGCCGCAGACAGGAAGCCGCGGATTCAAGAGATGCTTTTATTGGATGTATTTACATAGACAGAACACACCACATACATGAAATACTGACGACAGATGCTTTTATTTTCCTACAGGACTAATCATGCAGAGTTTATTTTATCTCACCCTTGGATTATGGGTGGGACAGGGCTTGAACTCAGCCAAGTATCCATCCCTTTCTCCCTAAATACAATGCATTCAGACCCATGTATAGCTCCATTTACTTTTTAAATTGACAAATGAACTGCACTTTGGAGAAAGCCTGTTGCAACCATTGGAGTTGCTGAAGGTTCCCATGCTCCCAGGCCCCCAAGGGAGTGGCAGGAACAGATGTGACGTCTACACTCCCCCGCTCTGCCTGTTCCTCCTACCATCAGTCTCTCCTTCTGTAGCTTGTAAAACAATCCATCTTCCACTTGTAAAAACATTACTTTCTACCTCTATCACCTCTTCCCATAACTCTCACTTTAATCAACACAGAAATGAAATTATCCCTGATTTTGTAACGCGATAATTGCATCCAGGCCTAATTGATGGTTAAATGTGATACAGGACCGTTAGAATAATCTAATGAGTGGACTGTTCCCTTCAATCTGTCATTTCGTTTCACTCTCACTACCGCTTTTCACTGACACTTAATAATGCACACGCTTGCAACACATACCAAAAAAATAAGGAACATTGGATCAACAAATGAAAAAGAACAACACTTTTAATCTGTTTCATTTTATTCTAAATGGTTTTCATCTGTATTTCTTGGCAAGTTAGCTGAATTTACCATTGTCTTATGATTAATCACCTGGGCAACAATGCCACCAACTGGTGATGTTTTCCTAAACCTGAGGGTGGCATAGCCTGTTGGCTGCTGACCATTACTCTCAGTTCACACACATATAAGTATATTTTATGTGGAACAGTTCTTTTTCACAGCACACATCTTGTAAAGCCAGAGCAGGGAAACACAGTTGTGATTAATACCTCATCAATGACCGCGTTCACTGACTTAATTAGATGGAATGTAGCCCTCATTAATGTCATCAGTGGCACCTGTGTTTTTCCTGCTTTAAGTCAAAATATACACCTATATTCCTAAAAAATAATCCCTTAAATTATCCTAAAAAACTGTTTTCCTGAAACATTTCAGCTTGCTGCCTCTTATTATTCAAGAAATTCTACATTAGAGGCTATGAGTCAGTGGTTTAAAAAAACTATTAGGGCTCTTCTCCCAAGAGAAGAGCCCTAATAGTTCAAGATAGCGCCACAGATCCTCATCATATCCATCATCATGTCCCGTCAAGGTGGCAAACATGAAAATACTCTTTTGAGATGTGAGCTTAAAACAGCTGCATTCAAAATTAATGTGCAATATGTGTTAAGTATCATATCATAGGATGTTTGAGGACAGTAACTGTGACACTTTCTGTTTTGTTTTGCTGCTCTCTAAAAGACATTTGCATGTCAGTGGTGGGTTTCTCAAGCAGTCAAAGGTCTGTTGAACGCTTTAAGAGATGTGAGAGATTGTCTGATAGGAGGTGTCCTAACATCATCCTAATCTTTGCATCCTGTAAACCCATGCCCACACCTGCCCGTGCAATCTTTCCTATCACTCTATTAACCACAGCTGAGTGCCTCTATGTGTGAGAGAGACAGAGAGAGAGAGAGAGAGAGATTTAGAAAGACAAATAGGAGGGGATTGTAGACTTAAATATTTGTTATTTCTCTCTCTGACTATTCAGAAAGTTATCTCTGTGCTGAGCTCCTATCTCAGTTGTCACACGACTGCCAAACTTGACAGCTGAGCACAAGCATACGTGCTTCAGCAATGATGAAGCTGTTGTTTGCAGACCCTGTGCCATTAACCAACCGCAGGGCTCAGGTTGATATTCAGGGGGCTTATCAGGACAGTGGTTAACCAAACATTAACCACTGTTCTGGCTTTCCCATAAACACAGCCTTAATGACAGGGTAGACAAAGTCTCTCGGGACAAACAAACATTTTGTCACAAACACCATGTGCCCACAGGAAGCGATGCAGGCCGTAGATGTCTGGCCATGGATGACAGTAGTGAAGTGATGTTGTGTGCAACATGCATATTTAACTCTTTAATTACGATGCAACTTCTGCTTTTTATTTCAATATCAAACTTGAGAATTAATATGTTAAACAATTATCAGCTAATTTAAAATGGGATATTTCTGCAGTTAACGCTGTTTTTTTATATTAGATGTTCATACAAACTTTTAACTTGTATTTCTAGGCATGCACTCTCCTGGTTTAAATTACATTGAAAAGAAACAACTAATTCTAATTTCTTCATCTTATTTGATTCTTTGTCACTGCATTCGAATAAAACTACCTGGCAAGAATAGAGTTAAAATAAAACAGAAAATGAAATGAGCACAATGGGGTTGTGGTTGTGGCGTACATATGTAAGCGGATGTGCAGATGTTTTTCACTGTGGCGTATATGTGAGTTAGCACAGATTGTACGTGCTTGTAAAACCCAAAGGGCAACTTCAGTGACGGTACTAAGTTATGTTTGTGCATTTCATTTCTATGTGAAACACTTTTTACTGTAAACCAGACCTTGTTATAAGATCACATCATTGCATAATTGCAACTTTATAAGAGATGTGACATATTAACTGATAATATTGAGCACCTGGATAATCACATTTGTCATTACACTTATACTTTTTTATCAGTAATGACTGCATTTCTTATTATTATCAATAAATTCTGTGTTAAAATCATCAAATTTGAGGCAGCAATAGCTTAAATAATGTGAAACAATCAATTTATTAATGTATTAGGCTACAATAATAGGATTAATTTCATGTTTATCCTACAATGAGAAACACTATACTACATTTTGACAGGTTGTTACAGTATCAGTAGATACAAGGCCTCATACAGATTACTCAACACGCTCCTCCTGCACCAAGAGGTCGATCCAGGGGGTTTTAGGTGTAAACGTGAAGGTCTGTTTCAACCTGCCCCGTGGCCCGTAGTCTCCAGACACAGTCTGGTGGGAGGGTAGGTTTCGGTTGACAAGTCTGAGCGAAAATGGAAGAAAAAAGAGGTGTGTGAACAAAACAGAAATCTACGCATGTGGTGGATGTCTGAACGCTGCACTTCACTGAGTGTGTGGTTTGTCTTGTCTGTGTTATGTGACCAAAATTTTGGACTTTTCTGTTTCCTTAAAAACAAGGTATGCATTGAATTTTCACCTGTAGATTATACAGCTCAACTACTGCATGTTATATGGTCCAACACCTCATAGATTTCCCATGATAAGAAATACACACAACTGTTACAAATGTGGAACATATTATATCTGTTATCACTGAATATTTTCATTCGAATACATATACTTTAATAATTATTCATTTTGCAAGAAAGATTCCCTTTAATGAAATGTCATCAGTTTTAGCCATAGAGTAAAATCTAGGTTTGTATGACTATTTTTGTATATTCTTTTATCAGTGCACCTAAGCCAATGAGCATAAACTTGCCAAACATGATATTTGATGGGTGGGGGGCAGGTAGTGTCTGTGTTGCATGTCGCATTTTGTTTCACACTAAAAAGCATGAATAGGGATTTTTTTTTTTTTGTCAGTGGTTAACACGTCCTAATTTCAGTGAGGCAGTGGATAATACATATATAACACCATAGTGCCTCCCAGTGGACGAATGCGGTGCCCACGTGCTTTCATCTCTTTAAATGTTGGCTCTTTTTGAGTTTTGGCTCTTATCAGTGGGACTATGAAGGATTACATAAAGAGCTTACTGTAATCTTTTGTTGCACATACAACATATCTTGACTGTTTAATGTACACTGATGGGATTTGGAAATCATTTTAAAAAAGTTCTTCTATTTTTAAAAAAATATCTTTTATATCATATGTACTGATATCAGCTTACATTATATTCATATTGGCATAATTGCTTGCTCATATATTATGTGAAAATACAACTTTATAGGCCTATATATGTTTCAAATATACTATATCTACTATGTCACTTTGATGTGGAATATCACATACATTTCATATATGCACACTGATATAGAGTGTAGTATATGAAATGTAGAATGTAGTGTATATTAAAATTGGACCCTTTGGAATCAGTTAAGTCTTTTAATAAAGTTTGCCCATGACATGAGGAAGCAGTAGCATTTCATTGTGGACAACCCTTCAAGCTGCATCTTTGAGCATGCACCATACATAGTGCACACATCCACTGAGCTGGGTCAAGGATATGGCTTGAGGTTTCAACATTTCCTTTTTTAAAAACCATTTGTGAACCTGTAGCTCTCAGTACCCTACACACTACTTACAAAAGATAATGTATTCTGTGTTAACTGCCTACGTATCTCAGGAGCCACCTCTGAGTGCAAACACCATCTATCAATATAATTTGCAACCCCCACTTTACTCAAGCCAGAGAGTCAGATTCAGGTTTCCATCTGGATTCCAATTTGCATGTCTAAATGGAACAAAAACATCTGTTTTTTTGTAGATTGCAACAACAACAACTAACACATATACTGTAATTGCACTTTGGAGCCAAAATAATTAACACTTTTTTGACAATGTCAACAAAAAAACTGAAAATGTATAAGCTTTGGACATAAAACGATATATGATATTTAATGATAACAAATTATTGGATGGACATAAATTGATAAAGATAAGATTAAAAACTCAGAAAGAACCTTTAAAAAAGCCCCGCCCCGTGATGACGCAACCGTTGTTTGGCCCGTGACGCTGCTTGTACACGTAGCCTAGTAGGATGTGTTCATTGAAGATGGTGGCGGTGTGTCAGACTCACTGTCCGGCACATTTGTAAGAATTTATTTATATCTGTACACATTTCCAACATCGGGTAAGAGTAAATATATACCATCATTAACAATGTTTTCGTCTGAGCGTTTCAATCTAGTGTCTATGGCAGACATTAAACTGTTATACCTGTAGTTAGCATAGGCTAGTTAGCAAGCAATGCTAACGCTAGCTGACCAGGCACTGAACCTGTTAAAATATGCTCGACGAGAGGCAAGCGACCTGTAACTGCTCCAGTGAAAGCCCCTGTCGGTGTTGAATGTGTACGAAAAGGAAGAGTCATTTGTTTGTGGGACTGTCTTTAGAAAGTCCTGTATTCGGGCAAAATCCGGCGACTTTGGACATCAGTGCTTAGGACATGTAGATTAATGCAGCGTTAACCGTTAGCTGTTGAGCCAGGCACAAACATGGACCTCTCCTCGTAGGAAGCTTAATATGTAACGTTAACTTCATGTTGTACCAGACCCAAGAGAGTCAGCTGCTAGTTAAATTTCAACAAGTGTTAGACAATGATGAGAAGTCGGTACATTAGCGTCTGTCTGTAGAGGGAAGCTGTACGAGTTTAGTTTTAATGTTGACTGATGACGCTGAAGTTAGCTTCCTATTCGGGGTTGAGGGAAATGTTAAGGGAAACAAATAATGATATTTAGCTGATGATTCTCCGTTTTTTCACCACCTGCATTTATGAAAGAGTGTTAGACATTGTAGCCAAAACCTTAACGTTATTTAAACCCACATTGAGATTTATTAAACCTTTATTTTTTGAAAGAGAAAAAAAAGGTTGATATCACTGCTTTCCCCCCACACTAGACTAGGTCCAGGTCCAAAAACCACTGTACTTAAGACTTATCAAATCTGGACTAGATTACCAAGCAGACTCCAGAGACTCATTAAAACACAGTTTAAAATATGTGTAATCTTTAGTCTATTTGTGAAAACGAAACGAAAGAAGAGCGATTTCAGTGATATTTCTCCTTCCAGACCTCATTATATCAAATAGTATAAAAGTTAGACAGCGTTAAGGCTTTTGTTATGATGTTTTACACTTTTTCAAAAGTATAAGTGGTGGAAAAAACGGAGAATCAGCTTCTAAATATCTATATTTATGTTTCCCTTAACTGTTCCCTCAACCCCAATCGGAAGCTAACTTCAGCGTCGTTGTTGACTGTGTAACCCCGGAGGCTAACGTTAGCTTACGTTTCTTGATGAATTTATAACCTTTAGCGCTTGAAAGATCCGGGGTCACGGCGGTACTACGCCTCTGGCGACTTGCCTTCTAGGTCTTTCTGCTAATTATCTGCCTTTCTAACCTTTCAAATGCTCCATGTCAGTCCGTGTTAGCTCCCCTGAACTTGCCTCTGACAGACGAGTCTGTATCTGAAAGGTTGAATAATCTAATCAGAGCCCAGTCAGTGTTTTTTCTTCTTTTACGATCACAGGTTTGGATTTATGGCATCTTTACTAAAACGTCCAGCCAGCAATTAACGATAACAACAAACAACAAAGCTTTTACCAGCAGGACTCATATTTGTGACGTTAAGAGCGAGTTCCTGTTTCAAAATATGGCATTTCATTTGTGTTGCACTTTTCATTAGCAGTGAATCTCAAAGAGCTACAGCTTTAAATTAAAGAAATTAACAAGAGTTATGTAAAAAACCTCATGGAATAAAAAGGTTTTTAAGCCTGTTTTAAAAGAGTCTAGGGTCTGTGCTGCCAAAGTTCAATTGTAAGATCATTATTCTCTTTATCTTAAAGGATCTGCTGTTCTCATGCTTACCTGAACTTAAGAAATACTAATAGCTGCAATGGCAACATACTCTCTTATCAAATGTTGTAGAAGCCACCACATTCAAAATTACCTTCTTGCAAAATTTGTAGGTGATCCTAAAGCAGGTGTTATTTTAATACATAGTAAAGCTACTCAGAAATTTCAGATTTTCCTCTATTATAAAATGACCTTGTTGCTAAGCAGCTGCATGTGCTTTAGTGATATTTACATTTGAGTGTGATTTTGTGACTTTTATAAAAACAATTCTAATTTCAAATAACTGACATTTTTTTCTCATATTTGAAACGTTTCATATTATTTTACTTGTAGAATTGCAGAAATGTGTCTTATATATGTTTCTTTTTGTTTGAGTAAGACTAGCATTAAAAGTTGAAACCATTTAACTCCAAATGCTTGATGTGGGCAAAGTTGGCATTTATTACAATCAGTTAGTCAATTGTGTCCTGTTCATTATAGTATTTTATGTGTTTGTCTAGCATAATATAATAGAGCTCACATTGAAATTGCCACGTCGTACAGTTCGTTTAAATAGGATCATGGACTACTACACAAATAAAGGTGTGGTAAAGTCCATCAATGAGGCATGTGTTGCTTTTTCTTAACCACGCTCTTTCTCTTTTCTCTATCCAGCTACACCTGACTTAAGCCCATTCAGTGATAGCTTCTAGAGTGACCTGGTCCTCGGACCTGTTAGCTCTGCAACCATGCAGCCCCCTCCTCGGACTGGAACTCCTGGAGCCTCTGGCCCTCCTCCCTCTGGGCCTAATATGTTTCGCAGGACCAGGCCTCACAAGCATACAGCCGCAGCAGCCACAGCCTCAATGCCACCTGCTACCCAACCCATGACAGACCCTTTCGCTTTTGTCAGAGCTCCTCCCCCTATGGCCGCAGGTGGACCCCCAACAATACCCAACAGCAACCCTCCACCAATGCAAGCCCCACCCAACACCATGTACTCTCAAGCTGGCTCAGGTCTGCCTCCACAACCACACACACTGGAGGACGTCCCTGCTGCTCCACTTGGTCCCCCACAATCCTCTCTGCCAGGGGTGACCTTGTTCAACCCTCACGGTGCAGCATCACCTGGTGTCTACCCAGCGCCAAGTCCCACGGGATATGCATCCTCGCATACTGAGCAGGGCTATTTTAATTCAAGAGAACAGATGCCACCCATGGCCACCGAGCCACAACCGATGGCTTCACCCCCGGCTCCTAGTCAGACACCTTTTAACCAGGAATTTCAAGGACAGCCTCCTCCTCAGCCTGTGCCCTTCCAGCCAGTGCCTCCCGCCACCTCCTCTTCCCAGTGGGCCCCTGATCACGGAAGTCGCCCTCCTTCAGTTCAAAACTATTTCCAGCCCACGAGTGATCCTCCATCACAGCCTTTTAATATCCCACCGCAGACTCCGGTGTACCCCTCCCACACCCCATCGCCCCATCACAACACCCCCACACCCCCTACACAACTTGGACATTCCCAGATCCAAGCTTCCTCTCTTCCTCCCCAGAATCCTTTAAATCCCCCCAGCTCTCAATGGCCTGACCCAAATGCACCTCAGCTGCATAACTCTCACTTCCAAACTCAGAGCTACTTCAGTCAGAGCTCTACACCCCAGGACTCATGGTTCAACCAACCTCCACAGGACTCGGGTTACCACCAAATGGGAACTGGCCTGGGCCAGCCTCAGCTTCAGCCTCAGCCTCAGCCTCAGCCCCATCCCCAGCATGACTCTCCTGGATCTCAACATGCATCCAACACTGGGTCTGGGCCTAGTCCTGCCCCTGGCCCTGCCCCTGGCCCTGGCCCTGCCCCTGCCCCACTTCCATACTCTCAAGAGTCTGGTACACTCTCAATGTTCTTCAAAGACAATGATGTTGAAAATGAGGAAACACTGGCTGGAGACAGAAATAAGGCAGTGAATGGTATCCCTGAATCCTCTCAGCATCACAGTAACCCACAAGCTGCTGGACCAGCCTACACTGGCCATGCAGATGTTCCTTTGGATTACCAAGGAGCTCCTCTGCAAGATCATTCACACCTACCATACATGAATGATGGTAATCATGCACCACAAGGAAATAGCCAGAAGCCCCCTGATGCCCAGTACGACCATGTGGAGAATTTGGAGTGTGTCCCGAACTTGGAAGTATTACCCAGTGAAACCCATGGCAGCCCTGCTTCTACTGGAGCCCACGGAGTAGACGTGTTTGAAACCGGCCCTAACCTGGAGACTCCAGATTCTATCCCACGACCAATGAGATCTGCCAGTGTGTCATCCAACTATAGCAACATGAGCCATGGAAGTGGAACTGGAACTGGCACTCGTCGACCCCAGGGAGTAGTAGGTACCTTTATCCAGCAGGAAAGCCCTCGTCTCACTGATGACGCTAACCTGTCTGCTGCCACTGGAGGCTACTTTGAGCAGATTGACACTTCTCCAGCTGGAGATATGGGTACGCAACAGAGCTCTCTGGAGCAGATGTGGCCTCATACACCTAGCCCCCCTAAACCAACTGGTATCTTTCAGGCCAGTGCTAACAGCTCTTTTGAACCTGTGCGCTCACATGGCGTTGGGGTGCGACCTGCTGAAGTTGATAGAGCTAAAATGGTAGCGGAAGGTGGTGCAGATTCTGCACCTGGCAACCTGGAGCAGCCACCAGATAATATGGAAAATATCTATGGGCCAGGGCACCCTTTGCCTGCCGGTGGTGCAGGCGGTGTACCTCATCTGACACATCCAGTGGTTCATTCTCACTCCCGACCTTCATCCCGTGCTTATGGGGCCAGTCGGCCATGTGAGAGCCCTGCCACGACTCTGTGGGCTCAGAATGATCCTGCTAGCTTGAGTGCTAACATCCTCCTAGCCCCAGCCGCTCCGACAGTTCTTGCTCCTTTACGAGAGCCCAGTGCTGATGTCATCCAACCTCCAGAGGATGGTCCATTGGACCTCCAGCCTTCACAGAGAATCCAGCCAACTTCACAGCAACATTCAGAGAACCTAGAGAACCCACCAAAGGTGAGTGAAGCTGAGCCAGCTGACTCCCAAGGCAACATGGGCTATGCGTCTCTCCTGGTGTCCGACTCGCTCCATCAGCCCATTTTGATTGCCCCGCCGGTGTCCAATTACAATGTGATTCCCCCCAGTACCCTTCCTCAAGCAGCCAGTCAAAGTAGCCTTAGGGAAACTACCCCACCTGTGAGATCACACGCACAGGGACAGGGTGCCAGTCCCTCTCAACCACCTTTAGTAACTCCTAATCAGAATCCACTGTTTGCCGCTGGACCAGTGAGCTTCAGTTCTTCAGCCTCTAACCAGGCTCCGCTCAATCTTACTCGAGACAACACAGAAGCGGCAACGTCAGAAATCACAGCTCCGCCGCAGTCTCAGCCAGCCCGCCCTCCTCTTTCAAGGGGTCAATCATTGGTTGGAGACAGCCACTCTGCTCTCCAGGTTAATCCGCAAGCTTCTCTCATGACTGCTACTGTTGCTAATCATAATCAACCATCAAATTATGAACTGCTTGATTTTTCTATGCACCAATCACAAACTCAAAACCAAGCATCTGGTCATCCTTCCTCTTTACACGAGTCTCCACAATCTAGTAATGGATTTTACTTACAGGTCACCAAAGATGCTCAGCAGGGGTTAAGAGTGGAAGGGAATGCCCCTGTCCAGGCCCCAGCCTCTTTATCTGCCCCACAGGTACTGCCCGCACCCTCCCAAGCAGCTGCAGTTACACAGCAGCCACCAACCGAACCTCCTAAGACATCAGATTCTCAGGCTGCACCGCAGGGACAAAATGACGCTCCTCCTGTTCCAACGAGTGGAGCACAACCCCCGCCTCCTGCAGGGAGTGTTCCTCCTTCTGCCGCTGCAGGCCCTCCAGGGCCTCGGGGGCCAGTTCCTCCAGGGGCCACCCAGCCAGCTCCTGCAGAGCCACCTCGACCACCCTCCTCTGCGGGCAGCCAGCAGGGCTATGGGCCCCCTGCAGTGCCAGGGTACGGAGGTTATTATGGTAACTACGGAGAATACCCGGATAGCAGAGCACCTTATCCTCCTGGCCAGTATCCACCTCCACCTGGGGATCCTAGAGCACAGCAATATTATCATGTATGTGGAAATTCTTTTTCTCTGTTTTGTAAATACATTTATTTGACACTTTTTTTGTTATTATCTGCAGATGTACATTTGAAAAAGCGTGATGATTAACTGCTGCCATGAAATATAAAACGTCAAATTTAAAACGGTGAACAGAAAATACTTGTTTTTACATTTCAGGACGGTCAGTACAGGAACAGAGGAGATCCTTGGTATGGCAGATATGAAGGGCAGAACCCAGCCTACCGTGATCCGAACTACCAGTACAGAGAACCTCAGCCAGAACGACCCAGCTCCAGGACCAGTCAGTACTCTGACAGGCCTTCATCCAGGTCAGTGAAACTGTTTCTCAATTGTACCATCTTCAATATGGGATTTACTGAATGATAAGTCTGCATTGTTTTCATTTCAGTCATTTATTTGTTAATGCAGTTTTTAACAAGTCTTTCTTTATTAAGAAAATTAAGAAAACTAGGTAGGGAATCCCTTGCGGTGAGTTGACGTGTAAATTTCACCTCTTATTTGCTTTCTCTCATAGGCAAGGCTATCCTGAGAATTACCACAGAGCAAACCGAAGTGCCTATAGTGATTATTATGCAGATTACTCCAAGAACTATAATTATCCAGGTATGAGCCATTACCTCTTCTTTTTCACCATTTTTTTGGGAACAATTAGTTCCCAAAACACATTCCTCTTTCTGTGTATATAAATGTTTTTTTGTTTTTTTTGTGAATGTCTCTCTTTCTCTTCATATCGTCTGTGGGAAGGATACTATGGACAGTATGACCCTCGATACGGAGCATACTATGATCAGGCCTACTGGGCTAATTATGATGACCGATACAGAGGCTATAATCAACAAATGTATCCTGCCAGGTATGCAGAGAAAACCATTTTCACCCTCTAAGTGATGTGTGTTAATGAGATTGTTGTTACCGCATTTGGTAATAAGAGTTGTGTAAACGTGTTGTTGTAGCAACAACTGTGCTTATGAGGTGTATAGTTCCCCTTATACAGAATATATCCATTTGAAAATGGACTTAAAACAGAACTTTAAGGTTATTTTAGTGCAAGTTGTCAGTTGATGGATACTCTTAGCTTTCTTTAAATGTTTTACTTCTGCTATGTTTGTTACTTTTCTAACTTTTTACAGACTACATGCTACATTTCAACAGGTAGTTTTGCCAAATTGCTTCATAAAAAAAAAAAAAAAAAAAAACATTGTACACTCCTCTCACAGGAAAGATGGCTATGACAACCGGTGGGCGTACTATCCTGGTTATGATGCCAGTTTTGATGATGATAACCGTGCATACCCGGAAATGTACCCAGATGAGTTTGACCGACGCAGCATCCACAGCGAGCAGTCGGCGCACAGCGTGCACAGCTCCCATAGCCACCACAGCAGACGAAGCAGCTTCAGCTCAAGGTCACAACAGGTAAACGTGCAGATTTTTCATTTATGTGTTTTTTCAGCTTTTGGTATCATCTGGCTCATTGACGGCTGTAGTTAAAACTGTCACAGTGGCTTTATAGGCCTTAATGGGAGGGCTGTGAATTTCTTTGAGAAACGATACAAATGTGATTGTATATATTTATACAATCACTTTAATGCATTAAAATGTTTCAGTTTCGGTGTTCTGAATATTATTGGCTTTCGTGATATTTTGGATATTTGATACTTGTGCAGTGAATGCACTATAGGCAATGTGACGATGCAGAAAACATGTTCTACTGTACCAGACTTGGGTTGATTAGCCTGTGGTTGCTTTCCCATGACAGACATTGTAGCATCTATTTACTATTAGCTGTACCTTAAGGCAGTCTCATGATCATTCCTGGTTCTCAGCTGCTTCATTCACAGTGACCCCTTTACATTTAGAGGGTTTTCACCTATGTAGAAACATAGCTTATTCTTAGCAAAGTGAGATAGCTGATAATCACAACCTCACAGAAGTTTTTATAGTGTGAGGCTCATAGCACCTTGAGTGGAAAGTGTGATGGAGGTTGTGCTTCAACAATGGGATTCTCTGCCGGGGAAAAGTGCACCGCTAATGTCAGTTAGCAGCTAGATAGCTAATTAGCTGCTCAGCTGCAGCACATTAAACAGCATGTTAACGTACCTGCAGATGTCACTTCAGACCCGTTAGACGCTGGTTTGGTTGATGCTCAAAATCCCTGTTAGCGACATGCTGTCTGTCTATGGCTTGTACTTACAGCAGGTTGTTTACTGTGTCTCCAATGAGTCATTAAATTTTGCAGTTAATCCGCGGTTCACATGCGTGCTGAACCGTGGGGGGTAATCCGTACGGATCACGGATCAGCTACGTTCCATTACACCACTAGTTTGAAATACACAGGTTCAATTTGGTCATATGTACAAGGGCAAAGTTAATACACAGCTGGGAGTTGGACCCGGTTATTTAGGAACCAATCACTTTTCTTATCCCATGTTTCTAGATTTTCACAAGTTTCCAATCACAAGTAAATAGTTTATAGTTAAACTCTGTTACATATAATATGAAACTTCACAAAACACTCTTTCATTGATTTACTATTGAAGAAGATACAATAAATGGCAATAAAAGGAACATTTAGATTACAAACAGTCTTAATTTAAAAAAAACATTTAAGCTGAAGTCATCATTAAGTCCATTTGGTGTCGTAGCGTTAAATGCGTACATCCAAAATAATTTCTCTCGGGCCGGTTTCTTCAGAACATCATCTCCTCTGGTAGGCATCGTAACCTTTACAATCCCATAGAATTTTAAAGAAGAGGGTGAACCGTGATTTGCTTCAAAATAATGTTTCGCAATCGCATTATCTCCATTGCCTGCACAGATTGCGGTTTTGTGCTGCAATGTTTGTTTAAGGGGACGTTTAGTTCGTTTTGTGTAAGCTAGACCACATGGGACGTAATAGGTAAGTCACATGAGTTCACTTACAGTTCATAAATTCACAATTGGGAATTTTCCCACCAGTGTGGGACGGTTGAACATGTTCGTATTTGTCATATTGTTGCAGTGGCCACATTTACCACATCCATGCATACCTGTTGTATTCAGCTATGTGGTCTTATTATGAGTCATGTTTTTGTACATGAAGGTGGTTTTTTGTGGGTGCTCAAGAAAAACAAGAAAAATTCCCACCCTTTTTCTTGTTCAGGTGTGCACCCACAATTAAAACCATAGTCATGTATAGAAATATGACCGGTGATGACTGATTGTTTTGCAGTGATTTCAGTATGGAAACAGTAGAAACACTGTGGAGCACAATGTAACAAAATAACAGTAGGAGTGCACATAAAATGAGACTTATGTCTATGAATCTATTGTCCCAGTGCATGCTGGGAGGGATCCCAACACACCTACCTCATTGAACAGCAGTTACATGATCAGCACTCAGCCAGTAATATGAATGCTGTTCATGGCTTCAACTTTCTACTCATTTTCACTTTATTATTCAAGATAACTTCATCCAGGATTAACAAATCAATCCTCAAGCAAAGCCTGAATTAGTGAAGTCATTAGAAGAACAGGGCCGGAACCAAATAGTGTGTATGTATAATGTGATAATGTATCAGACTTAACAAATAGCTGATTCTGCTCAATTGCAATGAGTTTTTAAGTTTATTAACTGGGTGTTTGCCTTCATGATTTATTTATCTTCCTATCTGATAAATTCTCTTATTTTGTCCTCCCACCTTTCAGAGCCAAGTGTACAGGAGCCAGCCTGACTTAGTGTCAGCAGTCTATGACACCACATCGTCCACTTTGGCTGTGGACTACTCTTATGGACAATTCCAGGATCAGACTGATGCTACTCAGAACTACGGTCCGTACATGTATCCCTCTGAGTACCCTGCGGACAGAACCTGGACCGCCCCTGAGCAACGTAAGTACACAGTCGACAGTTTCAAGAAAGTTGGCATTTAGCAGAGAGCATTGGTTCCTCCTTTTATCTATCCCACTCTGAGCCAAACTGATTTTTCCCTCTAGCCCCCCCTCGTCCTGCAACCCCAGAGAAGTTCACCATACCCCATCGTTGTGCCCGCTTCGGACCTGGTGGTCATCTGGTCCAAGTTCTGCCCAATCTCCCCTCAGCTGGGCAGCCTGCTCTTGTTGATATTCACAACTTGGAGGTACATTCTTTAACAGATTACATTACAGTGTCTTAGTGTAGTTCTTGTCCATTGTGACAGTAGAAGGGACTTAATGTTGTTGTTGTTGTTGTTGTTACAGTATTTTGATGCCATAAATGGAAAGTGCATCAGAATTGGGTACCCCTAAACTGTAGACCTGTCCCAACATGCTCTCGATTTAAGCGGTGTAAAAAGAGTATTAATATTCTTCTGGCTTGAATACATCTAGCAGACCAAGCTGTATTTTGATTGAGTTGTTTTTTTACAAGGACATGATAAATACAGACGTGTATAGTGTGGGATTTATAACTAAATATATTTAAAACTAATCTCACACTGAAACACAAGTGCTAGATACTAAACAAACTGTTATATGTAAACGTAACACTGACAGTCAGTCAAATTTAGCACCTCGACTGCTTCTTCAGACTCCTAAGAATATATAAATACAATGTAAAGGCGGTATAAAGTATCATTTCGAACTATGTCTGGACTTGCAGACCATGCTGCAGGATACCCCGGATCAGGCAGAACTGCGAGGCTTCCCTGGACCTCTTGTTAAGTAAGTGTATTCAGCCCTGTTTATCCATCACAATAGTTTTGAGTTACTCATATATTTTTTTTTATTTTTGTTATTGTGAACAATGAACAGACCAAACTCGACAAACAACAGTCTTGTTTCTTACTGAAGACATAACGCTTTAAAACAGAATATATAGTTTCATTTTTAAAATATGTCAAGTAATTTCCTAAAAAATTGGTTGTGATTTTGATCTTTTTATGATATTTGTTGACAATAAGAAAAATATAAAATATCACCTGACTGCACTATACATATTTTACTCCAAACTACCCATTTACATTGATCTCTTAATAATGCTACAACTATTAATCCATATCATGTATAAATGCATAAAAGTTGATATCAGTACATATAAAAGATAGCACTGGTTTGACGAGTCCCTGCTAGCTTGTATCACATCTTGCTTCTTTGTCCATCAGAGAGGAGACGCATAAGGTGGACGTGATAAAATTCTCCCAGAACAAAGCACTGGAATGTTCCCGTGACAACAACCTCTTGGACAGAGACTCTGCCCGCCTACTTTGGGACTTCATTATGCTACTCTGTAGACAGAACGGGGTAAGACTGTGCGCAGATGTAACTGGCAGTCTCTCACAGAATTGAAAGCGTGCTTTGTATATTTACTCAAAACAACTTTCTCACTGTCATCCTCTCTCTTTCTAAAGACTGTGGTCGGCACAGACATCGCCGACCTCCTGCTGAAGGAGCATCGCTCCGTCTGGCTGCCGGGCAAGAGTCCTAATGAAGCCAACTTGATTGATTTCAACAATGAACCGCTGGCACGAGCCGAGGAGGAGCCGGGAGCCGGACCGCTATCCCTCCTATCAGACACCTTCATGACCGTACCGGAGAACATCGGCAAGGAAACAGAACGCTTCAGGGAGCTGCTGCTGTTTGGCCGCAAGAAGGTGAGAAATACCGTGTTTAACTGTATTATGTTCAGTTTGTTTAACTAGTATGTTGTGAAATCTGAAATAATTTTGTCTGTGGAACAGGATGCACTAGAAGCAGCCATGAAGGGAGGTCTCTGGGGTCACGCCCTGCTGTTGGCCAGTAAGATGGACAACAGGACACACGCACGTGTCATGACGAGGTAAAATGACTTATAAACTTTTTTGTACCTATATTCTGTGATCATTTGTACGGATTTAAAGATGTAATTTATTTTGTCTGTCTTTGTTTCTCAGGTTTGCCAACAGTTTGCCCATCAATGACCCTCTCCAGACGGTCTACCAGCTGATGTCAGGGAGGATGCCTGCATCAGCCACTGTAAGTATCGCTTTGACCTTCTGTCTTTAACCTCAAATTATTTTTCACAATTGTTCTGAAGAAGTTGCTTAGATGTTGCTTAGGATTGAAATGTTTAGTTGAGATATTTCTTGTATTCACACAGTGCTGCGGAGAAGAGAAGTGGGGTGACTGGCGCCCTCACCTGGCCATGGTGCTGTCGAACCTCACGCACACCCTGGATCTGGATACACGCACAATCACCACCATGGGTGATACTCTGGGTAGGTTTGCATCAAAACGGCTGGAACTCATTTGACTGAACTAAACTGCATTTTCATTCTTGACTGCAACAAACGGCTCATATTCTGTCTGCGCTTGTTTTGTATTGCTGCAGCTTCCAAGGGGCTGATTGATGCTGCACACTTCTGCTACTTGATGGCTCAAGTTGGTCTGGGAGTTTTCACAAAGAAGAGCACCAAGATGGTTCTGATTGGCTCCAACCACAGGTAAAAGGCAAAGACAGACACCCAAACACAGTTCTAAGGGTACTTTTAAGGCCATCATATAGTTTGGACAAAATATGCCTGACAGATAATCATATCTTTGTCTCTTTGCTTCAGTTTGCCCTTTTTCAAATTTGCAACCAATGAAGCGATCCAGAGGACTGAGGCCTATGAGTATGCTCAGTCTCTGGGATCCCAGCCCTGCCCACTGCCCAATTTCCAGGTAGGATTTTTTTTGTATTTACTGTTTAATAAATTTATCAATAAATGCACAGTTTGTCCCTTGTATAGATGTCCTGAGTATCTACAGTAAAGGAATGACACTGTTCTCTGCTTTTTATCGTCTCTTACTAGGTGTTCAAGTTGATCTATGCATGCCGCTTGGCTGAAGCAGGCCTGAGTGCTCAGGCCTTCCACTACTGTGAAGTTATCTCTCGGGCTGTCCTCATGCAGCCGTCCTACTACTCTCCTGTTTTTGTTAGCCAAATCATACAGGTACGCACTCACTCCTCTGATTCGTTTCTCCTCTGTAGAGCCATTACAGATACTAATGTAAATTTATACCATTTGTTGACAGATGTCTGAAAAGCTGCGGTTCTTCGACCCACAACTGAAGGAGAAACCAGAGCAGGAGTTGTTCAATGAGCCTGAATGGCTGATCCACCTCCGACACCTGGATGGACAGATCAGGGTGAGCAGGAGTGAAAGTATTTCTAGTTGTATGTGTGTGTGTGTGTTTGTGTGTGTCAATTTAATAGAAGTACAAACAAAAGATTTTCAGATTAATTTGTTTTATTAATATTGTTTAGTATAGGCATTTCCAGTGTGATGTTTAGACTCTTGATTGTAACAATAGTTGCAGACTTTGCTATAATTCTCATAATAATAATAATTGTATTTGAAAATGCTGATTTTTTTCATGCAGAGATAATGTTTTTTCATTAACATTTAATATGTTGGAATAATTCATTTGTACCTATATCATAAATGTATATCTTGTCTCTTCTAGACGGGGGCGATTACTTACAATGCAGACAGAACAACTCCTACACAGTTCAGCTGCAGCAGCCCCAGCTCTGACTTGGACCAGCCCACTCCACCTGAACCTTGCAGCATGCCGCTGGAGTTGGACGCCCCCACCTCTGACAATCCCCTAATGAGCTCATTACTACCAGGAGCTCCACCACAGGGAGTACATCTGATGCCTCCAGGTGTGTGTGTGTGTAGATATGTTCAAACATATGTTCTTGTTTTGAACCTCTCAGTACTGTCAGCCGAATTCAAACTGCAAAAGATCTCATCTCTTCTAATTTCTTTCAGCTCCCACCTCCATCCTCCAAGAAGGGATGGCCCCAGATATGCACCAGTTCTACCCAGTGCCCCCTAGTGGACCACCAGGCCAGATCCCAATCTCAGGCTACCCTCCGCAGGATCCCGGCTTTGCCCCGCCTACCTTCCAGCCTCAACACGATCAGCCTGACATGTATCCGGGAGCTCATCAGCAGCAGCCGACGGGTCCCCCACCTCCTCACGTGGGCCAAATGTCACCACATATGCCCCCTCAGGTGCCGCATTCACCTGTACAAATGAACCAACCGCCACCCCAGATGCCTCAACACATGCCTCCTTCTCCCGGGCATATGCAGCCTTTAGAGCAGCCGCCCTACGCGCCACCAGAGATGCAGATGACACAACCGTCAATGCCATCCTCCCCACACAGAAGCTCCCTCACACCTCAGAAGGACTTCTATGACCACATGGCTCAAATGGTCAGTGTTCTTTATCTTTCTGCAGCCATCAGAGTGCTTCGTCCATAGAGCATGTGCTTTTGCTTTGTAAATGCAATAGAGAATGCTTAGTAGTTTGTCTTTTGCGGCACTGCAGGGTCCTGGGCGGCGATCAAGATCTACGTCACAGTCTTCAATGCACATGGTGCGTTTGCGTTTCATGTATAAATGGCTGAAATACGTCTGAGGCTTTTCTTTTGTTGTTGTTGTTGTATCTATCTAGGGCTTGTTTATAGTAGCGCTTAAGTTTTGAATCATTTGTTAAACTCATGACACATATAATACATGCATAGGCACACAAAGAGAGCAGCATGATTACTAGCAGCATATGCATGCAAGCTAGGAGTTCAACATCAGCATCAAGAGTTCAATTATTGAACGACATATGACACAAAAATAAGCTCTTCTTACATGATGCTTAAAAAAAAAAATCCTTAAGAGTGTTGGTTTACTGGTTTTACAGGCGTCAGGGCGCCGCTCTCGCACCACTTCTGAGTCCTCCACTCACTCTGGGGGAAGAGAGCGGAGTAACTCGGCCGTCAAGCAGGTCTCTCCACCTCCACCTTCTATTCCCGAGCAGCCCAACAAAGAAGAAGCCAAGAAGGCCAAGAAAGACTCTCCGAAAAAGGTACATATTCACACACACACACACATAAGCATACTTGATCTTCAACCAGCGCTCTACAATGTTCACCAGTAAGTCTTATATGTGTCATTTTCCTGTCTTTCACACGCAGAGTGCTGGTGGTGGTGGTGGTGTCGGCTGGCTGAGCTGGCTCTATAGGAAGGGGAAGAATGAGGCTCATCTGCCAGATGACAAAAACAAATCTGTAAGTTACACTTGTTGTATGCATTGCATGTATCTGTTTTCAGCATTCCTCTGTTTTCAGATTAATATTTTTGCACAGGTTTTGAATATTAACTTCCACATATGACCAACTCTGATTAAGACCGCAACGTTCTTTGTTTTCAGATCGTGTGGGATGAGCAGAAGCAGAGATGGATCGACTTGAACGAGCCTGAGGAGGAGGTCTGTAATGCCGGTCTACAATCAGAATGATATCTTGTTTGTCGTTTAAACTCAGAAAGCCTGAAAGCTTTATAGATCAACCAGTTCTGATGTTATGTTTTCTTTTCATAATCTGTCAGAGGGCGCCCCCTCCTCCACCTCCCTCTGGGTTCCCTAAAATGACTCCAATGCCTGGACCTGGAGGGCCTCCTGCACCCCCTGGTGGTGGTCCTCCCGTCAACATGTTCTCCAGGAAAGCAGGTGAGTTGGGGGGCACGTTTGACTTTGCATAAGTGGAATCATTTTAAAGTCCAATTACAAGTTGTGGAGAAGGTTATCAAAGGAGACACCACATAATAAAATTGTGTAACAAATTAAATCAGCATTCACACCCGCAGTTTCTTTCTTCTCAGGCGCAAGGAGCAGATATGTGGATGTTCTGAACCCCAGTAGAACGGCTAAACCGGGTGGATTAGCTCCTGCCCCTCCTCCTGCAGACATCTTTGCTCCTCTGGCACCGATGCCCATGCCCGCTAACCTATTTGTGCCTAGTTCAGGTGCGTATCACAAATAAATATATAAAATAATATCAGTTACTAAAAATAAAAACAGGTATTTGTGTTACAGTACAGCGACTGAAGTAATGAAATATTTGTGCTTATCCCTGGTGTAGCTCCTGACGATCAACAACCTCTGGAGGGCAGTGAAGGTGGAAATCAGGAGCAGAGTTCACCAAATACCAGTGCTGCTCCACAGGTATCTATAACTGTGTAGTGGCATTGTTGCTCTAATACCGAAAATACCTTGTGGCATTAAATATGTATCAGCTTGTTGATCTAATTTCCTTTTTACTCTCAAGTAGGGTAATTGTTAAAGGTAATGAGACATGATAACAGGGGTAATTTAGTCTACAAATTACAAAGCTCAAGCTCTACTTGTACTTTTATCTGTTCAGATGTTCAACCCGACGTTGTTACCACCCGCCCCCGAGGGTCCTCCCATGCCTGATGGGTCACAGTCCGGGGAGGTAAGATAAATTGCTCCTGCCAGCTGGCGGCATAACAGTCCGCTACTGTAGCTGTCATAGCGCCATCATACCACCACTGAAACATGATGCTCGACACCTAACAGCCAGTGCGTGCAGTTTGCTTATTTGTATGACTGTGAGTTAATGTAAGAGAACATGAAAGAACATGCATGCATGTCAACTTAAAATCTTTCCTCATAATCATGCAAAATGCGCAGCCTTGATTTAAAAAAAAAAAAAAAAAAGTTAAATCTTTGTTCCATTTGCTGTTAGAATCTAATTCTCTCCATGTCTGTTTTTTAAGAACCATAATTTTTCTAACTCTGATTTATTTATTTTTCATTCTGAACTGGTGGTTAGTGGAAAGACGTCTAATTCAGTGCATGAAATAATATTAATATGGGTTTGTGGTTTGTGTTTTTTTTTTGTTTTGTTTTGTTTTTCTACTGTTTATTTCCCTCCTGCTGTCTTTAGCTCTCACGTTCTAGCTCAATGAGTTCTTTATCACGCGAAGTGAGTCAGCATTTAAACCAGGTACCTCTAGCAGGGCCTTGAACGGTCCACTCTCACCCCAACCCCACCCCCCCCCGCCTGCCACTCACACACTGTAGCTCACCACATCACTAGTAGCACGCTTCACCATTTGCACTTGAAGCTTTGCCGCTCATCCACCCCAGGATGTCTGCTTGCTCACCTGCCTGCCGTCTCCAGCATTACTAACTTAACTCTGTATCTGGTATCGATCGCACAACCTGGAAAATCATCAACAAATTCAAACGGAACACAGCTGCAGTGGGAGTTCCTTATTTTAATGGCATTTTCGGTCTGTCAACCAGTTTGATCTTGACTCTTAGCAACAATTAGATGGATTGCCATAACGTGGTAGATATCCACGGTCTCCTGCTGACTTTGGTGATCTGATTTTTCATCTAGAGCCACAAGCAGGTCAAAAATTATACGTATCCAGTGGCATATCTACTGGATAGATTGGTACAAAATTAGAAACAAATATTCATTTTTCCCTGGACTATTCCTCTTGTGCCAACATGAGGTTGATGTTTGTGATTTTGAATGTTGTTTTGTGCAAACTATTGAATGGATTGCCATGAAGTTTGATACACACATTAATGATCCCCCTCTAGATGAATTTCTACCAACTGTAGTGACCCCTTCACTTTCTATCTAATGCAATCATCAGATGAAATTTTTAATTTGTCCTATACCTAAGCAAATCTAATGACACTCTTATCAGCCTCAGCTGTACCTAGTTTAGTCCTAATTACCAAATATTAGCATGCTAACATGCTAAACTAAGATTGTGAACATTGTCAACTTTATACATGCTGAAACATCAGCATGTTGGCTGATGATTGAATTGGTCCAAAGCACTGCTGTGCCAAAGTACAGCCTCACAGATCCACTAGTGTGGATTTCGACTCTTGGTCTTATTTAAACATGTGAACCATCTTATTTGTCATGAAAGTTACTGGTTAACTTTTGAGTCACAGATCAGAGAGTGAAGCATGCTGGAGACTGTTGCTCGTTGACTCCCTTGTTTGATGTCACGGGGAGCCCACAGCTTCATTAACCCGCCATAATGTTTGCATGGTTACTAAAACAAGTGAAACAGTGGTTTGTAATGCTGCCTCACTGTGGATCCAAAACCCCTGTTGCCATTACCGTTCCTCTTTTCCTTGACTTCTGTTTTATAATATTGTTTAACCAGAGTGCGGCATTAAGAGTGCATCTTTTTGTACTTTTATTAACCAAACAAAATGGTGATCGTCCCTCTTGATGCCAGCACTCTCTCTCTCCCCCAATAGAAGTAATTAGATTGTAACAAAACTTCTGTTTTGCAGAGTCATCCTGCCCAGGTACCTGCACCCACTGGAGGCGTCACCTTTTATAACCCTGCACAGTTTGCACAGGTAAAGATCCTGCTTCTGTTGTAAAAAAAAAAAAAAAACTTTCACTCTTCCCTTTTCACTCCTTAATCGTCTTTCTTTGTTTTGTTTTTTTTATGGCTTTCTGCAGACAAGTGCACCATCAGGAGGAGGAGGAGGAGGACTCCGCTCTGGCCGTCTGGGCGGTCAGCGCCAGTACCCAGTGTTGAAGTAAACATCATCCCAGAGAGAGATTGTAAACAGACTTGTTGGATAGATTGAAATCCTACCTGGAAGTACATGAAGCACATGGACATACTGCTCTCTGTCTTAAGGACCCTTCTTTTTTTTTTTTTTTTGCCTGCACCTAAGAAGAGCAATTTCACAGTCTCCATCATGTTGGTCTTTGTCAAACAGCTTAACCACTCTTTCATCTTCTTTAGTTCAGTAATTGTCACTGGTATATATATATATATATAATTTTTTTTTTTTTTTTAACAGGCACGGTGTTTTCCTTGAAGGGCTTTTTTTTCCTGCATTCAAACAGTAAACAGACAGTTGTATAAAGGGTTTTAACACACACACATTAACACTTATCCATTGATGCATTCATACACAAACTGTATTTTCATGTCAGCATAATTTAGTGTAAAATAAATATGTTGCTCCTCTAAAGCTGTTCAGCTTCCCCTCAAATGCAACACTGTTAACTGTTAACACAATCATCATTAAGTTTTTTTCCCCTTTCCTGTCCAAATGTCCATGTTTGATTGATTGATTGTGTGTGTGTGTGTGTGTGTGTGTGTGTATGGGTGATGGATAGAAAGAAAGTAGCACCTTTTTAATTTCATATTGTGGACTTGTATGTGCATTTGCAGTTCTTCAGTGTTCTTCTGTCAACTGGAGATGGCAATTTCGTGTGAGAATGAATTGTGTTAATAGTGCATTGTCTGCTGTGTTGTTCGCTTTTTTCCCCCCGCCCTCAGTCGCCCTCCAGTAAAAGGCAGGATGTTTTTGATGACACAGGAGAGAGAGAAAAAGAGAGCGAGAGAGAGAGACTCATACTCGGCTTTGCAACCTGAGAGTTGGAGAAAGTCTGCAGTGTTAGGATGCTGCTTGTTTCAGATATTTATTTACATGTCCTCCTGCCCGTCAGCAACTCTTCAGTGTGTCGGGCGGGGTCTTTCGTCCAAGTTAGGCTCAAATTTTTCTCTCCTGAGAAATTTGACAGTATCGCCAGAAAACAAAGGGTGACTTCAGAACAGCAGGAATCGGGATTAAAACCGCATTTTAAATGTTGCTTAAAAAAAAAAAAAAAAAAAAAATCTATCCAAATATTTGTATATCAGATTGATTGTATTTATGAGCTGTAGGCATACAAGTGTGTGTGCGTGTGCGCGTGTGTGTGTGTGTGTGTGGAGAGCAACTAATTTTTTCTGATTAGCTTTGATGAAATGCATTTATGACTCACTAAAGATGACATGGATTCATATTCTGATCATTTATATTGGCCGCTTCTGCAGACAAATAAATCTTTATCTAAATTGTGAAATGAGAGCTAATTGTACTTCCTCGTCATTTGAATTTACTGATATGATTTTTTTTTTTTCACATCACTTGTCATCCCAACCCCCTTTACTTCTAAAAAAAAAAAAAAATGTTTCAGATTCGGTGATTTTTGTAGATATAAGTTTATGATTTAAAAAGATCCCCTTTTGTTTAAGAGAAGGATTTGTTGTTTTAGAATTCCTCATGTAAAAATTCTTGACATAAAGCAGTGAACACAACAGGTAAATACTAATGGAAATAAAGGTATTTTTGAGCCCTGTAGCACTTTGAAAAGAGACGTCTACTGGTTTCATTCATTACAGAATTTTGTCTTTTAATATAAAATCACTATCATTAAATGTGTAAATGCATAACTTTTTGGCAGCAATCTGTAGCTGAAGAAAATCTTTTTTTTTTGTCAGTTGAAGGAATCCAACAATTTCAGTGAAGTTGCCTCACTTTTCTTCACATATTAATGCTGACAAAACAGCAACTTTTATGATCAGTAAAACTGACAAATATTATTAAAGCTGACAGCTATCTTGAGATTAAAGATGACCTTTGTGTTTTGGAGAGGAAATCTGAACAAATAAGGTTGTGCCAAAAACATTTTTCCCACAGTGTGTTGCCATGTGAATTGGATGAATGTCCAGAACCATCTGGATAAAGAAACATCAGTCTTCCGCACAATTTAAAAAAAAATGTGATTTTCTCATCCAAACTGACACTTTTATGTCAGATTTGCTGGTTCTCATGTTAACATTGAATTGACTAAACAGCACAAAACTCAAAGTATTGCCGAGGCTGATATCATTAGTTTTGCAGGTATTTGGATCATAAACCAAAGTATTGGACAAACTGAATTTTAACATTTTTTTTCTGATGATCACATATATCAGGGGGATTATCAAAGTCCTTACAACTCATCCTGAAGGGGTGTACGTTATTTGCTGAGAGATAAATTCACCTAAAACCACAAATGTGAACTTCATGGTGATGCTAGAGGAGAAGTCAGGATCACCGAAGCCAGGGTTGATCCTCTGGGAACCATGAATGTTGGTGCAGATATTGAGATATTTAACAGAATAAGTTTAAACTTAAAGTCAGGGGATCATCAGTGTTGGTAGGATTCACCCTCTGAGGACCATGAGTGTCTGCACAAAATTTAACGGCAATAGTTGTTGAGATATTTCAACTTGGACGAAGGTGATGGATCAACAGACAACTTCAAACGACTGTGGATTCTCCTTAATTTATATATAATACACTCTCTGTATTCTCTGTTAGCAAAGAAAAAAAAATCACCAAGTCACTATTACATCATTGTGAGCACAGTACAAATAGAAAATGAACAACAAATACATTGTACATCGACAGCATGTCTGTTGGCAACACTTCATCCTCTCTTACAGCTCATTGTAGAGATTTTTTTTTTTGTCAAGCAACAATGATTCTGATGTCCTATTGTGGAAGTCTGGCTCCCAGATGGAGCAGATAAATATTTTTCATTTGACACTTGTGTTCAGTCCATTTATCTGAGAAAGACAATCAGGAATTAGGAAACGGGGTCATATTAATTTCAGCTTTCCAGACTCTTCAGTTATTTACAGTTGGTCCAGAACAGTTGATCAGTATAAAATAAACATAAGAGTAGCTTGTTATGTAAGAGGTCATTTGTTTGTTGTTAATCCTGGAGAGACGTGTCATCTCTTCTCACCGTTATAATATTGATGTGTTGATTCTGTGTGCAAAACTTTGTCGTCCTCTTCTGTTCAAGTACATATTTATCATTGACAGAGTTCAACTCTTAAGTGTCCAGCGCTGCTTTTGCTTTCTGAACAGCAACTTCCAGCATCTTGTGGTCACTGAGCAGCTGTCGGAGAGCAGCCGGCTCCATCTCCAGCAGCATACCTACGCAGACAGATGCATAGTTATACAATAGAAAAGTCTAAGTGTTACGCTTGTGAGCTACAAAGACATTTAGTCGCTCTCCTCACTTTACAAGACCTCCGCAAAAAGAAATATAATAAACTCTGGAGGAAATTCAGTCTAGGAAGATGAATGAGTCTCAGTTTACCTGTAATATAATTTGCGTGAAGTGGATCCAGCTCCTCCACCAATGAAAAGAGCCTCTCTCCCAGCCTCTCTGTGTCATCGGCGTCCGACGAGTCGCTGACGTCCGTCTCCTCCACGTTCTGCCTGAAGGGAAGCAGCAGGAACATTATTACAAACTAGAGCTGCAATGACTAGTCCACTTTTTGATGGAGAATTGACAACTATTATGATAATCAGTTGTTTTGAGGAATGTTTTAAGAAAATATACTAAAATTCTCATATTCCAGCTTCTTAAATGTGAATATTTTCTGGTTTATTTAGTCTTAAATGATAGCAAAGTGAATATGTTTGGGCTGTGGACTGTTGGTCGGGACATTTGAGGATGCATGTTAGACTTTGGGAAAAAGTGATCCACATTTTTAACCATTTTCTGACAACAACTAGTTGATAAATCAAGAAAAAAAATAGATGAATGTGAATGAAAATAACTGTTAGTTGCAGCCGAAGTACAAACAAGTATTGTAACTTATCAATTAATATTGGTTCTGATTGATTAGATATGAATTGCAATTGGGTTGTAAGGCAGATTTAATGGCTTGGTTGAAATGTAAAAGGATTCACTTTGAGAAGGAAAGAGAAATGGATGAGAATGTGTAAATATTCCCCTGTAAGCAAGTAAAAGTATTTTTCTACAAGCAGTAATAAGCCACATACTCTTTTAGTGTCTTCAGAGCTCGGTTCACCTGCTCTTCCAGCAGTTTGGGATCTGAAAGTAGGTTTAACACCGCCTCTTTGTGCTGCTCCAGAAGCATTCCTGTAGAGGAACAAGGAATTATATTTTACAACTTTTTATGCATGTCTATATATAATTTCATGGCAATCCATCCAAATGTTGTTAAGACACGCTACTAAAACACAAAAATCATGGTGGCATGAGTACACTCTTCTGGGTGCCATGAATGCCTGAACAAAATTCCATGGCAATCCATCCAGTAATTGTTGAGATATTTCAGTCTTGACCAAAATGGTGGACCGACTGATCAACCGACTAACATTGGCATCTCTAGAGCTGATAGCATGGCTAAAAATATACATTGGTTCAAGTACATTACTTTAAGCAGGTGAATGTAACCTCAGAGCACATGTGCTTTAGCCACAGTTGAATATGTTCTTAAACTTAGCACACAGCTGTTACAATTTAACTGAACTTGTTCTAAAAGAAAATTAAGTGGGATTTACTGCATAATATTTGGCATTGTTTTAGTCAGATGTCTGTTTGCTTACCTGTGATTTTCTGCGAGTGACCCGTGTTGTAAACGTCCACCAGCTCAAACAGCTGCTCCCCCAAAGAGTCAGAGGACGCAGACACATCATCCTCCTCCTTACATGTTACTTTGCTGCAAAGAGGTGCAAAAAGAGTGACATGAGAATGCATTGTTTTCGACACTCAAATAAATTCCATGATGTGCCATTTGTTCAGAATACAGCATAAACATATCTTTGACCCAAACTTAGTGGTAAATAGCTGATGTTGCCTTCATGGGCAAAAACACTTAAATAAGGATATTTCATCTGACTATTGTTTCAGGACAGACTTGAAAAACTGTGATCAAATTCTTTAAGACTACTTCAGTCCTCTGCTGGGAATGCATATGGCTCAGAAATAACTATTATGTGAACCAACATACTGTCTAAGACCAGCTGTGTTCAGGATGACAGAGGGAGACAGGTCTGGCCTGTACCTGGGCTCCTGTGCCACCTGCAGGGCTCTGAGGGCTTTCTCCACAGCTGCGGTCAGCATCGCCTCATCCTGCAGCATCTGGCTCAGGACAGGACACGGCAGCTCCAGCAACATACCTGACACACACAGACAGGAAACTTTGGTTTTGTGCCGTATTTGTTTTGTGCCTAAATTTTTCACATGGTTTCATTTCAATAAATGTTAAATAAATGATCACATATCAAAGATTAGAGAAAAAGTCCAAACACTGAAAACAGATTTGTGTATCAGAACTTTGTTTTTTTCTTCTTTCCTCTCCCATTAACCATCTCATGACCCCTCAGATTAATGTGGTGACGGACTGTGATGTACTTTTACTTAAGTAGGATTTTTCATGCAGGACTTTTACTTGTAATGGAGTATTTTTACATTGCTGTATTGATACTTTTACTTAAGTAAAGGGTCTGACTAATTCTTCCACCACCGTGCTTCTCTTTCCTTAAAAAATATATTATTTATAATGTCACAAAACAAACAAAATGCAATGCAGATCTCCTCACCTGTGAGTTTTCCAGCATACTCTTCATGTTTGGGGTAAATCCGACTGTACAGCTGCTCACCAAATGTCTCCACATCTTCCTCTTCATCCATGTTTGACTTCTTACATTGTCATATTCGCCCAGACAGTAACATTAAAAGGAACAGCTGTCCAGGTGACTTTAACCTCTTGACAACTTTTTGGTGTGGAGCCTCCAATCACATACAGCATTCAGACAACATCCACAAAAATACTTTACACAAATCTGCCGTCCGAAAAACGCACTTTTCTCTATTAATGATCGTCTTATTTACCCTGTGCTTGTCCTCGACATGCACTCATGTTATAACCTAAAACTAGCACTCCCGTGTTTGGGATTAAAACAACTGATTTTTGGGAAACTGAATATATGACGGCCGCCTGTAAACAACACGAGGCGCACAGTAAAGACGTCACGCTGTCACAGAGCGCAGTGAGGACGTGTTCCTCCGCTAGATATATGAAAAAATAGTACTTCATCAAGTCAAATTCAAAACATGGTTTAGCCTCATAATACTACCAAACCACTAGTACAGACACAATAAGCATCCAATATACGTGTTTTATATGTGTAGAAATATGGGTTTGATTTAAATATTTTATAAAACTGTGGCCGTTGGCGCGCAGTGATCTGTGACAGAGGCTCCGTAAAGCGGTTTCCGCCCTCTCCAGTCCTCTTCCTCCGCTAAAAGGTAACGTGGTCGCTTCGGCTGCTAATAGCCGGTCACAAAAGTCGATTTCTTTCCCCATCTTACTCGTAGTTAAACTCATAAAGTAAGATAAAATTGTTGTGTTGATTGTTATGCACCTCTTGTGGTACTAAATGTGTCGGTATAGTGTAAAAATTAAAAGATTATAGCATGTGAACACGTCGCCTTGTTAGGCCTCGTGCTGCATCAGTCTCCCGTGTTGAGCTGTTTATAGCTAACGTTAGAAAACTTGCTGCTTCAGTGTGACAACAGCGCACTTTGTTTTATACATATGAGTATATACATATTAAAGCTGTCTATGTTGCTATATTGGCTTAAACGTTGCCCAGTCAATCCGTTGATACCCCTTAAACAGCGTGAAGCTAAACTAACACGTTCAGCTAATGCTAGTTGCTAATGAATCAGTTATTAGCCGTCACTTCATGTTTCATTAACACTTGACTCCTGTTTTTTTTGTCCAGGTTCATCATGTCGTCCCATTTGCAGTGGATGGTCATCAGGAACTGCTCCAGCTTCCTCATCAAGAGGAACGGACAGACCTACAGCACTGTGAGTAACCTGCCTGTGTTTCTGTTCAGATCTGACTTAAATAAATACTGAGTATGAAGTGTAATCTCACTGGAAAAGTGACACATTTGTGTGTACACGGAAAGTCGATTTGAAGACTAAAAGACATATATTTGGACGACACTGAAGTCAGCTTCTGATTCAGGGTTAAGGGAAACTTGAATATTGATATTTGCTGGCTGATTCAGTTTTTTTCACCACTTACACTTATATACTGTCATCCCTTTTAGACTTGTGAAACTTTTATCGTTCTCATGAAAAATGGTGGGGGGTAAGGGGCAATTTCACTATTTTCCCATTCAGACCACATTAGACCAGGTCCAGATCAAAAACTACTGTACTTTGACTTGTAAAATCTGGACTAGATTTAAGTACAGTGGTTTTTGATCTGAACCTGGTCTGACATGGTCTGGATGGAGAGATTTCAGTGAAATTGCCCTTTTTTCTTTTTTAATAGATAAAATAAAGGATTCACAAATCTGAAGTGGGTTTTTGCTACAATAAGTGTAAGTGGAGTAAAAATGGACAATTAGCAGCTGAATATTATTATTTACGTTTCTCACCTTTATCTGTTGACCCCAAATGGGAAGCCAACTTCAGCATCACTATAATTAGTTTGCTGTTGATTTTATAAAATAGTTCATCAATGCAACCTACAAAGGTAATAGAGGAGGTATTCACAGCTGAAGTAAATTGTGATGGTAATGAGGCAGCTCGAGGAAGATTTTGTAAAACAAGTTTAAAGGACACGTTCACAACCTCTTAAGTCTGTCTTAGAACAGTCAGGTGCCCATTTGAACACTGAAAGACGTTTTCTTTGCTGTAATCATTCCTCCTGTTCATACTGTTCATACTGGCTGTTAGATCTCCTTCAGATGTGCTTTCAATGTAAGTGATGGGAGACAAATCCACAGTGTGTTCACACAGTCATTTTGTACAGAAATGCATTTTTAAGTTTATCTGAAGCTTATATGAAGCTTCAGCAGTCTGAGATAATCTGGATATCTGACATATTTACAGTCTTTTTTTAAAGCATTAAATTTCCTCAGTGTTTCCATGTTGAGCTGCAGTGGAAGTAAAGTAACAAAAAGAGAAACTTTGATGCCAAAAAACTGAAAGATGAAAAGATAGTTGAAGCTTTATGAAAGCTTCAGATAAACATTTAAATACATTTTTACACAGGAAGTACTCATCCATTGTGAATAGATCATCTAATGGTCAGAAAACCTGTGTCAGTGTTCATTTTGTCTATCTTAAAACAGACTTGAACTTGTGAACTTCCTCCTCTTTAATTGGCAGTGGCATTCTGTAGTGGTAACTTCATTGTGTTGACGAATATATGGCATCATGTCCTGCACTGTATAATAATCTTGCATACCAACAGTGAAACCCACACACTGTGACCTTTAGTATAATAATAGGTGTATATACCGTTGGTATGTACAATCAAGTCAGGACACATTGTAAAATTGACATCAAGTCAGTATGGACCCTGTGGATATGACCTTTTACAAGTCTTGATGATGACGTAAATACAAAATTGTCCTTTTTGAAGTTATTGTCAACTGACAACTGACTGACTGATTGAATCCATTCATGTGACAGGAGCCCAACAACCTGAAGTCCAGGAACTCTTTCCGCTTCAACGGTTTGGTGCACAAGAAGACTGTAGGTGTGCAGCCAGCAGCTGATGGCAAGGGTGTTGTCGTTGTGCTGAAGAAGCGCGCAGGTAAATATGAGACTGTCTGTCTGTGATCTTTGTATTTCTACAAAACAAGGGGCTGTTCTTAAGGAATGTGAGGAGAAAAAAAAGCCTGTCTTTCCTCACAATAGATTCAAAATAGAGTTGCTCAAGTTCTAAATTGTAGAAAGCCAAAAAATCAAATTGACTTGTTTTTCGGAGGATGTGGTCAGAAGCCCGCAATATGTTTTTCTCAACACTCACTTTGGATTCCTGGAATCAGCTAATATGAACTGAACTGTGAGGACAACAAATGTGGTTCAAGTGATTCCCCCAAATACAGATGAGCAATGCACCTCCAGCAAGATGTAGAGCAGGCTGACGTAAACACAGACCTTTGGCGTCTGATGTGACGCGTTTTCTTCCATCATTACTGCTAATGTTGTTCCCATTTGAATGCATATTTTGTGTTGTTCCACAGGCCAGCACAAACCTGCCAGCTCTTACGAGAAGATCACCATCAACAAGAATTCTCGTGCCACCCTCAACAGCCTGAGGCACATCATTAGCAAGAACAAGTACAGGAAGGACCTGCGCATGGTGAGCTTCAGCGCTATTTTTAGACACAAAAATCTAAAATTTTGTTTTCACCTTGGTTTGTGTGGATTTTTTAATTTGAAGTTTGTATTTCAAAGTTTTCAAGAGTATAATTTTATTTTATTTTTTCTTTCCCTCAGGCTGCCCTGCGTCGTGCCAGTGCCATTCTGAAAAGCCAGAAGCCCGTCGTTGTCAAGAAGAAGCGCACCAGGGCTGCCAAGACAGCATAAATTGATACACATGAGAATAAAATAAAGGATTTTTCTTTGGAAAAAAAACACTACTTTGTCCTGATGTTTTTAATTTGCTCCAGGATTTGATGACATCTGTGCGTTCTGTTACACAGGATTTCCCCGATATGACTTTTTGTTTATGGTGTTATTCCCAAGTATTTATTGCATATATTTAATACAGTCAATACTGTAAGTGTAAATCAGAAAAATGTCTAATATCAGCCAAATGTTTGTCAATGAAGGATGAAGTCAGGTTTGAAAATCATGAAGATGATTCAGAATAAGACTCCTTGTCATTGTAGGCATATAACAAATGAGACCAACAAGAATAGAAAATGATAAAAACAAGATAAAGAGTCAAAAACAACACACAGATGTGAGTATAGAAGTAGTGTCCTATCTGTATATAATATATAAAAGGCAGTTAAACAATCCAGTATAGCAGAATTGTACAGTGAATGAGACATTTATTATGACATTGATACAATGTAGTATAAAGACTTTATATTACAGATGTAATATGTATGTGTTTGAGTGCATTAGCAGCAGTTGGGGGTGGGATGGGAAAAGCTAAATGGGTATATTTAATCTTCAGTTCTCAACAGCTATGGGATGGTGGGGGGTGATGGAGGGGCTACAGCTCTGGGGAAAAAGCTGTTCTTCAGTCTGTTAAGTTCGGACTCTGATGGCTCTGTATCTCAGTGCAGCTGGCGTACCGCACTCTGCTACTGGGTCAGGGTACCAGGATACTAGGCTAGTTTAACCTGTTCAAGTTTTCTTAGGAAGAAAAGCCTCTGTTGAGTTTTTTTCACCAGGTGGGAGATGATAAGGGACCACGAGAGATCTTTTGTTATGTGGATACCCAGGAATTTGATGTTGACATTCTCCCAGGTTCTAGTATTATAGTTTTATAGTACTAAAAGCTGAGTTAAAGTCAAGGAATATCCTGACGTGATTGGATTCTCCAGGTGAGACAAGACTGTATGAAGTGTGATTAAGACTACATCCTCCATAGTTCTGTTTCCTCAATAAGCAAACTAGTGACTGTTCAGATCAGTGAGGGTGATGTCCTTAATGTGATATTATTTTTATGTTTGTGCGATTATTCATTTGAGAATTAGTACATTTTGTGGTCAAATTGAAAACATTATATAACTATATCAAAGAAGCTGAGGGAGTTTTTTTTTTTTTATCTCCTGCCTCATGAAATTGTACAGGTCTCTAATATGCATCACAACTTACTGTCAAAACAGGAAACATGTTCATGTAGTCTGCCAAATATTAAACTTTTTTAATACTCTTTAGAGATGTGCTGTTTCCTGTGTACCAAACAGTCAACACCCTGATCTAAATGGTTCAGCTGTTGTTGCTAGATATAGGTCAGTGACTGGGCACTTTAGTTTTACTGACCTATTTCCAGTGACGTTTGTTGTGCCCTCTACCAAAAGATCTCAGCATCAGAACAACCTCTAGATGCTGTTCAGTGGAAATTTACACACAAAGCAGTGCTGCGATGTACTTTTTCTATTTGTAAAAAAACTGCTTCAGATTTTGCAAATATCTACACACATAAATATCTACTTTTGACCTGGAATCACCTGGTTTCAGTCAGTCCTCTTGACATTACTTCCCTGCTGTTGTCCTAATGATAATGTGCGTGTTATACTGCATGAGGCACAAATGAGCTAATTAAATATTGGGAGGATGTGCATCCTTGTCAGTATTGATCATCTGTGTCCCCAATGTACAAATATGAACCCTAACCCCCTTTTTAAAACTCTATTTTACATAAATTCCTGAATAACTAGACACTTGGGTCTTATGTTTGTTTACGTAATACATACAGAAAGCATATCATTTACATTTAAAGTAAATTATATCGATGCAAAGGGCCTCTGTTGTCATCGTCATCACTGTGCCCATTAATGTGGAAACATTGGATAGATTTTAAAGCAGCCCACTGGCAGCTTTCCACCCCTGGCTTTCGAAAGACAGAACTAACTATTGTGACCTCCTGTTGAGTTTAAGCTGATAAAGAATCCTGCACCAATCATTTCTACAGTTCGGCTGCATCTCTTTCGCACGAGATTCGGATGTACCTAAAGGAGGATGGCTCGGTGTCTATGAAGATGTACAAGCTTTTCTCCCTGTCCAGAGGCTGTGTGCTGCGGTCGCTATGAGGGGACTAACACCAGTGCTTTTCTTCATCCCCCTGACTCTGCTGATCCTGCAAAGTGGGAGCTTTGAATTACAGGATACGATCCACGCACTGATAGAGGAGAATATTCACCTCCACGACCAGCTGGAGAACCTCACCCAAGCCCTCAGGGAACTCAAGCGGATGCTGTGGCATCACTCGAATGGTACTGAATCCACTGTAACATTTATAAATATATGTACAGAATAGATATGCATGAAAATATAAAAGCTTTAAGAACGTGCTCCAGTTATTTAATGGGATAATAATTGTAGAGGAAAGCTGTTGTGGGTGCAACGTAGAGCCTAATTTGTAACACAGTGATATTCAACAGGATTCAAAGTCATATTTACAAGATAACATTCATTTTAAACTGAGAATATTATAACTAAGAATATAGTTCAGCAAAATAGTTCAACAACCAATTATTGATTCTGTGTGAATCATGTAAGTTCAGTTCTATTTTGGGACTAACTTGAATATTATTCATGCGATAACTGAATTTGTCCTACTTTTGTACTGATTATTCTTTAAAGGATTCTGTTTTGTGCACAATCCACACATGAAATTGCATGATTTTTTTAATTATTAGTATTGATTCTACACTAGTCTTTTAGCACAGCTCCAAGAGTAATGCTAACCTGCATATTGCTATGTGTATGACATAAAAAAAAAAAAGTTTCCAGTTTGATTTCACAGAATCTGATATCAGGAACAGGATGCCTTCCAGAGATTTATCTGGTGTTTTTAATTCCACAAGGTCAAAAGTCCTTTTCCTTTCATTTTTGACATTTCCCTTGCTTTCATTTCCTGTTTGTATCCTGCGTGTTTTCTCTTAATCCTTCCCTGCTGTTTCCATTCACAGTATTAACTTCCCTTTCTCTTGTCAGTTGTTGTCAGTGTGACCTCAACCAGAGGACTGATTTAGTGTTCACGCACTAGTCCAAGGGCAGACATTGCAAATACGCTTTCTGAAACTTTAATAGAGCTTATTCTGTGTGTTTCAACACAGACCCGGATCATCACGAACACCACGAACATCAAAATGAGGATGTTCAGCATCTGTGGGACGAGTGGTCACAACACGGTGTGTATATAACGTCACGCTGGTCTCTAAAACAACAACCAAAACACGTCAGTGAATTCAGAGAGATTTCCTGCATTGAATGTGCAATGTGACAGGATCTGTACCATTAGTTTGGCATTGATCCCATGGCTATGTGGGCTGCAGTTAGGCCTTCGGGTCATGTATGAACCAGAGAGATAATGAAATGTTTCGTTAATCAACTCTCCCACACATGTGTGCCTTCCAGCAGCATCATATTAGCTGTACTTTTTGGAAAATTGGTCTGGTCTGAATGAACTAATGTGGCACTCACAGTGTTTCTCCCTTCCCGGCAGGCATCAGTGCAGACACCCATCTGCTGTTGGAGCATGCCTTTTGTGGACATGACCCGCATGGCTCAGCTAGTCCCATCCATGAAGGAACAAGTCTCCTGCTGCTGACGTTACCCTGTCTAACCCTGCTGCTGATGAGCTGTTTGTAGGCTACATTAGCCTGAGGAGCAGCACAGAACTTTAGATGTTGCACACATGTCGCTCGGTTTTTCATACAGAGTAAAAGTCAGTGTCTTGTGGCCGGCACGGTTACTGTGTAATTTAACATAAATGCATAGAGAGTTTTTGATATGGTTACAGAGATTAGCCATAGCCGTGGCTCCTTCTGTTTAGAGTGATTATTGATCGGACAGGATTGAATGAGTTGACCCATCCATAAATCTGTGTTACATCCACAAATCACCTCTGGGAAATTTACTGAACTGGAAAGGAGCCTGCTGATGCTGGTATCATGACAGAATCACAGCAGGTTAAACCCAGTGACTCGTTTAATTACTTCCATTCTGATCGTGTGTGCACATTATTATTTTTTTAATCATCAGTATCATTTACTTGTGTAAGGGTTGTTTCAGGAACCACGTTTTTGTCTTATGATAGTGATGATGACGATGATGATGGGAAGTACATACTTGTGAAAAATAGAGACTCAAAGTGAACCGATTTGTTGGCTACAACTCAGAAGTTAACAAATAAGACTGCTTCTTTTACTATTATTTATCAAGTCATTTAGGCTATTTATTTATTTCACCTGTCCAGCTATAAACACTGAGATGGTCGTGGGTATAGATCGTTTTTTACAGCAGCCGTTTTGACTTGTCACAGCAGGAAAAGCAAAGATGGAACTAATATCATCAATGATGGTTCCGTTTCAGCAATTTTTGCAATTAATAACATTAATTACACTTGTGATTGACAACTAAGAATACTGTGCTGCTCCATACTGTCTGTAAATACTTGTTTTCATCACATCAACAACTCTGACTTGCATACAAATACTGTATATCTGTGAAACCAATAAATGGCAACAAATGGGATGAACTCAGGCAGCGACGATGTGCTTTAACCTCCGATTACTGACATGTTGACATTACCTTTGACCAACTGAATGAAAAAAATAATATTAAAGCCACCCTGTGAAGTTTTCTTGTCAACAAAATAACTCATTAAGATGCATTGTGGGTATCCCAGAGGTCTGACAGACATGTTGAATGCGTTTCCTCCTCATAAAACATTTGCAAAGCTGATATTTTTAAGTATTTAACAACCTGCAGTGTTTACATCCATGTTTACCAGCTGGTACTTTTCTTCTTCTCTGCCTTTGTTGGCGCATCGCTGTGTTTTTTTTTTTGATGCATTAGGGCCACTTGTAGATCAGTGGAACAGTGTGAAAACATGGCCAGGAATGTGTATCACATGTCTTTGCAAGGTACAATCAAAACAGGGACCCACTCACAAGAAACTGCTCCACAGCTCTACCAGAGGTCATAGGGTAACCTTTAAAGCTGCATTCAATTATTATTTTGGCTGCTTAGGGGCAGCAGAACTAGCTGTAAACACAGCAATGACATATTATCATGTTATAAAAGTGTTAAGGATAACATGCTAGTAAATGGTTGCTTACCAGTACTTACAAATCCAACATTATTATTAATTTGGAGTCGTGTTTCTATGTAAAACCAATATTCACTCTTCTTTCACCTGGTTTCACTCACTTCCTAAGGAAAATGTTTTTTTAAGCTATTAGCTATGCTTATGCTAATGCTAATGCTAAAAATAATGCAAATATTGATATGTGCAGCTTAAATAAATAAAGAAAACACAACAGGCAGGGAGTCCAAACACTTTATTTTTCCCACTATTTGAAATGGTCCAGCACATATAAAAGTTATAAAACTAACTAAAAGTCAGTTTGAGGGCTGAAAGTTTCTTATTCTACAGAGTGAAACACATGTAATACAGTGAAGATACACATGAAACAAAAACAGGGGAAATGTGTTTTTACATCATGAATAAATAGTCGACAGTCACAGCTCGAACAAAACATTTTAACCTACATCATTCTTATTATGCCTCAATAATGATAATGCCTAATACTTACTCTCATTAAATATAACTCATATGGAATGATGATATCATGATGAACGCCCACTGACTCGTAGTGTGTGTGTGTGCATTTAACTTTTGGTTCTGCTTTGATGCTGGTTGTACGTTGCTGTGTGAGTATTGAATGGCGATCCTGGCTCAGTCCGTCATCACTACGATGGGGTCCACATACATGTAGATAATCTATAGTCCATGCAGACAGTGTGTGCGCATGTTTCCCAAGCATATAATGGAAGTTACATATTATGGATCTAGTCTATGTCAAGGTCAGAGTCCTCATCACTCTGATTGCTCTGTATGATGGCTCCATTGCGGATGGTCTTCGGGACAACGGGGGACTTGTCGGGCAGCAGGCCGTACTCCTGCAGCAGGGCCTCCACGTCTACGGCAAAGAAATCCTCCCCGAGCTGGTCCGTGAGCCTCACGAAGTTGCCGATCAGGTCCCCTCCTTTGTAAACGAGCAAGGCGGGCAGAGCGCTGCCTCTGAACAGCGCGCTGGTGCTGATGGCCGAGCTGCGTACGCTGCAGAACTTAACCAGCGGGTATTCCTGAGCCAGACACATCAGGCTGCCGCTCATGGCCTCGCAGCCCGGGACGTCCGGCTCGTAGATGTGGATCATGACCAGCGTGCTTTTGTCCTCTTTGTCTAAAGCCTCCAGGAAGTCCTCTCCGCTGTTGAGCTCGTAGACCTGCTCGAAGCGTTTGCCGCGGCAGAGCTGGCGCCGCATCTCTTCGATACGCTGCATGCGGTAATGCTGGAGGAAGTCTTCGTCGTCTTCTTCTTCCTGGAGCATGTTGTACTCCTGCATGGTCATCTGCGTGGTAGATTAAAAAAAAAAAAAAAAAAGGAGAATTCATAAATGCGCTGCCTCATTTACAGATGCTCCAATGTAGTCATTTTTTAGTCTCGACAGTTTGAATCCTGGCCTCTTATTTGGCTACATAATAATAACAATTAACGATAAATGAATGTGTTTCACTGAGTTTGTCAATTACAAAATTATCGGAGTGCGTCAGAAAATACAGGAAAAGGGTTGTTTTTTTTCCCCCACAGTTGAAGCTAAGAGAGATTTTCACAAGCATTTTGTCCCCCATCCTGCTTACTTTGCCTTGGATTTTCTCCTGCAGCTCTTTCTGTTTCTCTTTGTCTTTTTCCAGGTCGAGGTCAGAGCGGCAGGTCATCGACAGCTTCTTGATCAGTCTTTCCATCTCTTTCTTCTGCTCTTGTTTCTGCTCCACCTCCAGCTGCTTGTACTTCCTCCAGTCATTGATCACACCCTTCGGTCCTGTGAGAGAACAGCCAGTGTCACTGTCATTATGGTATCTATTCATTATGTTCTAAATAAGTACTACGCTCAGATTTAGTCTGTTTGACAGTTGAAAACTCAGAATGAGACGTCGTAGAGTGTTTTGTATGCGTTTATGGTAACTACCTGTGTTGACAGCACTTCCATCGGCACTGTAGTCTATTTCAGGCTCCCCGACGTTGGCCTCCCGGATGGTCTTGCCTTCCCCTTCCTCATCTTCGTTGTCGCTGCCTTCGTCCTCACTGCTGCTGTAGTAGTACTGCAGCTTCTCTCCCAGAATCTTGTCGTCCAGGGTCGTCATTACGACAGCTCACCTGAGGACGGCGATTAGAAAGTCAAGTAGAAAGGACACTGATACATCTCTCCAATACAACTTTGCCTTGCCTTTCTGTTTTCTTCATCGATTTCTGCTGCTATATCCACAAGTTCACACTACACATAGTGCTTTACATTAACTAAAAATATGACCCATCCTTCCTCTTTGTAATGCATGCAGTGGAAAGGATGTGTGTTATGTAACACCAGTCCGAGCTAGTCTGACACATTTGTTCCTTACATCTATAGAGTATATTTATGCAAACACACCCGTCTCCATTCTGGTCGTTTGACCACTAATTTGCATGAGTATGGCAGCTGACATGTGAGACAATACTACCATTTGCTTTGTCCTTAACTAATTCACAGCTTCATAGATAAAACCTCTGCAGATTAACAGTTTTTTTTAAGCACTGAATTGTCCGGTTTAGCACATCAGTCAATGAAGCATAAATAATCCAGGCTGACAGCCACCCAAGCTGTTATAGGTCGGGCAGAAAGGGTTTAATTCAAAAATAGGACATCTACATTATACATAGATTATAGTAAGTGTGTCATTTTTTTTTTTTTTTACAAAACTTGTGCTGAAAGGCCTTTAATGATGCACTGAGCCGTGTGTAAGCTTGTCCATGTGCACAGATGGAAGGAGACACCCTTCGTACATAATCCCTCCTCTCACTTTGACAGCAGGCTAGGCAGCAAAATGTAAATATTGTAACGCGTACAGGGGTTTTCAGTTTGACATAGTTGCCATTTGGTGACAATAAATAACAACAATTCTCCACTAACCTCGCACACCCTGTCTTCAATACATGTAAACAGTAGGAACCGAGGCCTTATTACAGCCAACACCTAATGTATGTGAATCACTGCCCGCCTCGATATAATGGTTTAGTTGTCAGTTAATTGTAGCATAACTGTTACTTCCTCAAGTGTCAAAACGCCACCTGAAAATAGGATCTGGACAATCCAGTTAGCTTGTTGAAGAAGTAGGGCTGAACCTGCTAACACAGCGTATGCTATCGTTAGACAATCAATAAAAAAAACAACCAGCTATGAACGTTACGTTTAGCTTGAATCCGTCATTACACACCGCTGTAAAGGTCTTTATAATGTCCACTAATGAAAACTTATTGACTTTCAACTTACCGTTATTGTTATGACCAGATAACGTCAGTAAAATGTCAGCAACTCCCACTGCAACTCCGGCTAATCTGTTAGCTTTCAGCTGCTTTAGCCTCTCGCGGTGTGTGGTGCGTTCAAGGCTCACGGAGATGTCGGAATTACAATGTACACGGTCAAAAACTGCCCACATTCAGCTAGAGTTTAGATTTTATTAGAGCGGCAGTTATTAATCGATTAGTTGCCAAATATTAAATTAATAAGCAACTGTTTTAATAATTTATTAGTCATTATGAGTAGGTTTTTAAGAAAAAATATCTAAATTCTCTAGTTCCAGCTTCTTAAATGTGCACATTTTCTGGTTTCTTTAGTCTTTTATAACAATAAACTGAATATCTCTGGGTTGTGAACTGTTGGTCAGGACAAAATAAGACAATTAAGGTTGACTCTTGGGTTTAGGGAAATAGTGATCAACATATTTCACCATTTTCCGAAACAACTTTTCATTCATCACCATTATTTATTTATGGTTAGGGCACAGTGAAAACCACACCAGTAATTGTTGTTAATGACTTCATGATGTTTGATGGCAAACATCATCAGTTTGCAGCATTAAAACAAAAACATCAGTTTATTTATTTATTTTTTTAATCACAGTACCAAATGACATTTACAAATGACAAATGACATGACATTTGCCGAGCCACATTGTTTTATTCTGGCCGCGAAAGATAGTTTTTCACGTTATGCCTTATGAAAATGTAGTACTCTAAAAACGTATTAATATAAATTCTGACTTTACTGAAAGCACCTAAAGACAACATAGTTTTATCCTCGTGACGTGTGAAACGTACATTGACAGGAAAGTGTTGTTAAACGCAGCTCCCTTTTGTACCACTAGAGGGCAATATAACTATGAAATAATACACATTACTAGCACTTGTATTACTAAAACTACTACTGCTTCTACAACAACCACTGCTGGCAGACTTACCAAAATTGCAAAATCAAATTTCAACTTTATCATTGAGATATTAAAGGTACCATGATACCAAAAACAGAGTATAGTTTTCCCTTCTGTTAATAGGAATCACTACAGCAGTTAAAGGACAGGTTCACAATATTTCAAGTCTGTCTTCAAACAACACATATAAGGCTAGATATTATATATAAAGTGTCTGTGGATCCTAATCTCATAAGTACCCTAATTTATCAAAATGTTCTAAGCTATGATGTAACAACTGTGCTTCCTGTTTTTTGAGAAAACTTATACCCTGATATCAGTTCAGTCTTCTGTTTCCTTGAATATTTGGTCTCTCGCCAATAGGTACACTGGACTCATAAGAGGCAGGGGAATGGGGCCAGACACTCAGGAGACATGCAGAATAATAGATGATCTAGAACTAAGAGTTTAATTAATTACTGCCAGTTTTAATGAATGTACAAATATTCCACTAATGTCTATAGTTTGATGTCAACAAACAGTTAAATTGCATTGCAACAATTTATTTCGAAAGAAAGCTACAGACAGTAAATCCCTTTATTACTCGACAGTGTGAACATGTATTTTGATGGTATTTCATTCTTCAGACACAAAGCATTTAACATCAAATGTTTATTTCCTCACTGATATCTTTGTTCAAGTGTGAGACAGAGTGAGCAGATTAAGGAAGAGGCGAGTTTGATTTCACACTGAGCTCTGGGTCCTGTGTGATTCTCCAGTGCATTTACTCTATGTTCTCCACACCAAGCGTCTTGAACAGTTGTTGTTTTTTCTTTTAGCAGCAGCCTCTTCTACCTTCATATAGTAATCTCAAACCAAAACCTTCTTGTGTCTGGAAAGGGTCATAGCTCATCAGTCCTAGCTTTACTGTCATCTTTCGCTCTCCGTGACTGCTCCTCTGATGGTACTCTAAATGCCACATACGGACACGTCCTGGTGTTCTGACACACCAGTTTCTTCAGCGTGGCAGAGTTCACTATGTCAAAACCGACTTTGCCTCCAAAGGTGCTGGGCTTCCAGTAATCTGGAGAACATATAGGATTTCCCAGAAGGCCTTTAAGGGAGAACGGGGCGCCCATCTCCACCATGCTCTCCCCAAATATGGCTCCTGCTCGTGTTTTCTCCAACATCATGCCGGGATAAAATTCAAGAGCTTCAATGTCACCATATAATTCTTCAAGCTCGCGGGCTATCTCCTCGTTATCTGCAAAAGGTAACAATAAATGTTCAGTTTATTAAAATATCCACAATAAAGTGCATCAAGGATACAATTATTTACTCAGTAGCAATAGCTAGACCTGAACCAACAGGCTCAGTGTTTTGCAGTTGTGCAACACCAAAACAAGCGCCTCAAGGATTATGTTTTAGTCATGCAAGCAGCACAGCCCTAAGGATTGCAAAACTGAAATATCTCAACAACTACTTGATAGGTTGCCATGATACCTAGAAGATGAATCCTAATCACTTTAATTATTCCCTGACTTTTCCTCTAGTACCACCAGCAGGTCAAAGTTTTTGCATATCTAGTAAAATATCTCAACATCTACTGTATTCTGTGCAGACTTTTATCATTTCTTGAAGATGAATTACAGTGACTTCTGACATTACTTCTACCACCACCAAGAGGTTGACAGGACCTCTCCGGCCCAGCTAAATGATAGTGTTGCTAATCATTTGGCTGTGCCAGACAACTACATGACACTCAGAGGATAGCAATGGAGAACAGTCTTTAACAAAATGCCTAGAAAGAGAGAGGATATCATTTATTCCAGGAATGTATGGTCAGCTGCTCTCATTGACTTGTAAAAGTCATAAATCATGTGCTTTTATGACTTCACTTCGTGCTGTGTGGTCTGAACATGGCTACAACTATTTTTCTTACCAGTGAATTGTCTGAATGATGTGTACGGCTTGAGGTTAAAGCGTTTCCTGTACTCGTTGAAGGATTGCATGCGGAGCTGCCGCGACTCTTTGATGGTCCCCACAGCTACTTTGGTCACTACAGCGTTGATATTATGGCCCCCACCTATCTGTAAGGCAAAGGTTTGAGAGTTAAGTATCTGATATGTATATGTTTAACTGTGATCACAGTTTAAGGCTCAAGTATGTGGGATAGGAAATACAATGATCTGCATGAATGTCTGTATCTGCAAAAAATCTGCATTTTGTAGATGTAATTAACAAAGCTTCATTTTGTGTCCAAATTGTACATAAATATGTAGCAAGCAAAAATAATTTTAATATTCTGTTTCTAGTTGGTATATAACCAGCAACCACCAACAACCTTGATCATGCAACAACACTCAAAAAAGTAGTTAGACTAGGACACACTATGATACACATCTGGCAAAACAGGAAGAACAAGTGTGAATGCCAAACATGAGTGTTTGAATCTAGCAATACTGCAGTTATAACTAAAGTTAGTTGCATATTCATTATGTTATATTATCTGAGGTTTATTACCTGGCCGGCGACTTGTCGAGAGAAGGCTTCCACCAGCGTGTCCACACCATAGTGTGTGAGAACAGAAGTGTTGAAGAGGAACTGTGTGTAAGACACTTCATCTCCGTTAATATGAAAGCTGTCAGGCATCAAGGGGTGCCAGTGGTAGAGCTGGCTGAACTCCAGAGAGATACGGTTCCCATACTGGAACTGGCTGTTGAACAGCAGGGTAGGATCAAACTTCAGCTGTAACAGGTATCCACTGAGGTGCTGAACGTACTCCTCGATCACTATTCGTATTGTCTCACCTGAGAGAAACATGCAGAGACACGAATTAAAAATACTTAGACTACATGTATATGAAACTGAGCCATGGCTGAACAGACTTGGATAAAATACAGTAATAGTAGTGTAGTAGTATACTATATAGTAGTATAGTAGTCCAATAGTTTGACAATTTGGAAAATGTGTTTGTCTTTCTTGGCAAGAGTTAAATGAGAAGTTTGATACCAATCTCATATCTTTCCATTTACTATGAATCTACAGGTAACAGCCTGTTAGTTTATCTCAGTACAAAGACCGGATCCAGAGGAAACAGTTGCCACACAAGATTGCCAGGCAACCAGTGGAGACTCCAGAAAGTTACTGAACCCACACCCCCCCAAAAGTTAATCCATCACACAGCCTGCATAAAACCAGGAATTATTGTTTTCACATGTCAGCTTTTCTAAAGAATAAACAAACAGGATATAACGTGTTCATGAGTGAGCTTTAGAGGTGCTGGTGCAGATTTTCTTACCTTTGGACAGTCATGTTAGTTGTTTTCTCTTGTTTCCAGTTTTTATGATTAGCTAAATTAAACTAACCTTTTACCTTTATAATCTTGGCAAGAAAGTGAATAAACAACTATTTCAAAATGTCAAACTATATTCCTTTAAAACTGTGTCCTACTCACCAATGATGATGAGGCGGGCGGTCTGGAAAAGCTGTTCATCATCCCAGGTGGGATGCTCTGCTTTCAGGATGTCACAGACTCGGTTATGCTCCCTCAGCCACAGCGTAGCGTACATTCCCAAACCAGGGAGGAGTCCGAACACTTCCTGACCAATAGCCATCTGATTTTCTGGAGGGATCCCAGGAGGGTAGCTCATCTTAACAGGTGCATCAGCTACAGTGGGAGGGTACATCTCTCCATCAATTAACTGATGGGAAAAACAATAATTAATGATTATACAGTTCAACTTTTGTAAATTATAACCACAGCTAACAAATGAAAAGAAGACAACAGGTTTCCTTTTTGTTCCCATCTGAATCAACATTGCCCCATTAAAGCACTTGGCGACAGCTGCAAGGAAAAACTCCCTTTTAACGGGAAGAAACCTCAAGCAGAACTGGAGTCTAGGTGGGTGGCCATCTGCCTTGACCAGTTGGGTTGAGAGAGAAAGAAAGAAAGAAAGGATGGGAGAAGGGAGAGAAAAATGGAGAGGCACAGCAACAACAATAACAACAACAATAATAGCAAAACTAAGACTAATAATAGTAGTAATAGTAGTAGCAATAATAGTGGTAGCAGTGTCATCTTGGACAAGAAAACACAAAACTCTGGAGAAGATGAAGGACAAAGTTAGCAATATGCATCAGTGGAGCATGAATGTGTACAGATGGAGAGGGGGAGGAGGAGAGAGGAAATCAGTGCATCATGGAAAGTCCCCCTGGCAGCCCAGGCCTATGGCAGCATAACTAGGACCTGGTCCAAGGCAAGCCTGGGCCGGCCCCAACTATAAGCTGTATCAAAAAGGAAAGTTTTATGCCTACTCTTAAGATATGACCATTAAGGGCTTTGTAGGTGAGATGAAGGATTTTAAATTCTACTCTGGATTTTATAGGGAGCCAATGATGAATGATCAATGACGATCTCTTTCTCTAGTTTGTGTCAGTACATGTTCAGTTGCATTCTGGACCAGCTGCAGAATCTCTTGAGGCTTATTGAGGCAGCCTGATGATAAGGAATTACAAGAAACTGAGAGGAGTCTTTGTGCACATGACGTCTCTATTCACTGATTTGACTTTTTTTCCGTCACCTGATATTTAAGTTTCCCATCTTTGTGAAGCCTGAGCAGGAGCTGACGTTCCAGGTTGTCTCCATAAACGTGGCCTGCATCCACCTGTATGTGTCACAAGATGAGACAAACAAAAATATGTGTGAGTATAATAAAGGCCCGGCTCTATATTTGTTAGTGAAATTATGATTTACTTCTATTTAAAAAAAAAAAAAAAAAATATATATATATATATATATATATATATATATATATATATGTATGTATATATTAAATAGAAATATATATATCATTTTCTATTTTTAATCACTCAGGAAATCATTAAAAGCACAAATACAAATACAAAGTTGCTCAACTACAAAGATAAAGTAAAGCATTTTTTCTACTATGCTACAATAATCGTTGTGATTAGATTTCACCAAACCTTGCAGTTTAATCTGATTTCAGTGATAACCCTGCATCCCTTAATCAGTTTCAGAGAATCAATATTTCAGCTTTAGAGAAATTGGTCATTCAAATGAAATCCTCTACCTGTACATCAGATATTGAGCAACAACAGTTCTGCACCGGCCGAAGTTCTTTTAAAGATGCCATTATGGATAATTTGAGTGTTGTTTTTGACACAACTGGTCACTACTGCTTTCCTACACAGTCTAGAAACTTGGGTAGGTCTTAAGGAGACTGACTGCTTTACACCTGTTGTGTTTTTTAAACAGAACATTTCATGTTTTGTATTAGCAGATTCGTGTTTCTCTGTAAGTCTGTTTACTTGTGGTGTTCCCCAAGGGTCCATTCTAGGGCCCTCTGTTGTTTTGACGTTGTTTTACATGCTTTCCCTGTCAGGTGATACAAAACCATGATCTGCTCTTCCATTTCTATGTTATATGTCCCAATTGCAACCAAACAATTCCAGCAGTCTTACAAATCTTCCCCAAATTTCCTAAAATTTGACAATGATAAATCTGACATCATACTGATTGGAACATTGATTTTTACCAGCCAGTTGAACAAAAAGCTAGGCTGCCAGTCAAATATATTAAGCAGACTCATTTATTATTTTTGATGCAGATCTTTGTTTGGATGACCAAGTGAAGAACATTTTCCAATCATGTTTTTTCATCTTAAAAAATCTGTCAAATCTGGGCATTTCTGTCCCTGGCTGATTTATAGTTATACACGCTTTTAATTTTTACTGCCTGGACAACTGCAATACACCTTTTAACTATTTGATATGTATACAATGGTTTTAATCTCACCACTTTAGCTGTATGTTTGTATATTTACCCTGTTCTATGATTCCATCTCTTGTTTTTACATGCTTTTGCTTTTATCCCGTTCATTTTTTCTTTTTCTGGAAACTTAGTACTTTTTACTTTTTGTGTTAATAAAAGTGAAACACAAGTTTATTATTATTATTATTATTATTATTATTATTATTATTATTATTATTATTATTATTATTATTATTATTATTATTATTATTATTATTATTATTATTATTATTACTATCATTATCAGCTAGAAAAAATCTGTACCCCATGTGCTAGAGCCTTCGTATAGCCCAGACCCATGCGATTGTAGGTCTTAAAGAACTGGTGGGTGAAGTGCTGTGCAAAGAAGGCGAACATGAGGTTGGAGCCCTGGGGGTCGGGTCTGAAAGTCCTTCTCTTCAGCAGCCTCTCAACCAGGACCTCAGGGTCAGGCAGCCCAGCCTTGCCTGAACAGAAACACCACAGCGTCACTTGCAGCACAGGGCAAAGCACAGATAGATCTTGCCTCTAGTCATAATATTGAAATAGTGAGTCTGTGCAAACATGATACAGTTAACGCGTCATGCCGCACTCCTGAACCATCCAAGGACAACAATCTGTATGCATGTCACAATGATGAAAACTTCAACTGAAACAAAACCAAGTGTTGCATTTGACATTATCACACATTTGTAACTCATAGATAACATTAAAACGATCAGTGATAGAGAGCTAACTATAAGTTTAAGGTACCTCCATTTTATGCTTCTTTACACTTATACTCCACATTTTAGAAAAACATATTTTGCTTTTATTCAGCCATTTTTATCTGACAGCAACTACAATCTTTTAGATTTTCATAAAAAAAATATGATCAGATCATAAAATACTACATATTGTTATAGATTAAACTGCCCAGTAATACACAAAATAGTTAAAATTTGCTTCAGATACAACTTTATAATGCTGATTACATCTTAATGCATGAGCAAAAATAATCCACCATTATAATACATACTAAAATAACACTGAAATGATCATAGTATCACTATAGATAGTTAGTGCTCAGTATTATTTGAATTTTAAGTTTAAGTAAGTAAGTTTTAAGTCTAAGTTTTGGCACTGATATCTACAGAGCACCTAAAGTTCCAAAAGGTAGTATTTTTTTTTTAACTTACAAGCGTACAAGATGATTATCTTGTGGGAACAGGTAAATATCTGTACAGTAAAGGCATGATAGGCCTATGCTTTGAAGACCACAGGGGTAAGTTGCATTTATAGTTTTTAATAGTTTGTTGATTTGTCAAGTATGTTGGAAACATGGCAGAGTTCATTACTTTATTTGAATAGTCAATTTGCTATGTTTTTTACGGAGCCCCTGAAGTCCCAAAAGGTTTGTTTTTTTTTCTATCTTGTGCGCACAAGTTAATATCATGTGGGAACAAGATTAAAAATGCTTTATCTTTATGCTTTTATCTATACCTTACTGTGAGTTGTATAAACCAGTTTTGCTTCAAAATTAATTTTACGTTTGATAAAAGAAGCAAAAGTTACTAAATGTGGTATAAGAAGCTTTACAAAAACCTTGAATGAATAAAAATCTTTAAAAGTGGTAACATTTTGATTCAAATCAGGAACAATCTGATCAAAGAATAACTACAAGTTTACAAATCTGGCCTTGACATGTTTCTGTACTTCATGCTTGGACACATTTTAGTCTGAACAAAAAAACATATTGAGATTTGAAAACCAGCCAACAAAAAGAAAATATAACTCGACAAATGGAGCTCTGTATTTTAATGCAATATAAATGAGTTGCTAACCTTTGACCCCTAGAGGTGTAGGGCAGTCCGGTGGCACTGGGGGCAGAATCCGAGTGTAGTAGCTCAGATTGTAGTAGGATTCCCAGCTGAGATAGCCATATTTTGAGTTGAAGGTTGGAGGATTGGGTATTAAGTTGGACCTAACTGTTGATACAAAAAAAGGGGGAAAAAGTTACTGTAAGAAACTGAATATGGGACAGCCTTAAATTAATATGTCAGAGTGAATTGCTAAATCTGGACCTGTTAGAACCAGCCGCATCAGAACTTCTCGTAGGAAAGTGTAGTTGATGATGTCCCAGAGCCAGCGGAAATGTGTGAGAATGTAATGCACCACATCTGGGCTGGGTTTGAAGAAGTGACGGACTCTGGTCCAAAACTCCGCTGTGGTGGGAGGATAGATGACAGAACAACTTGTTTTTTACTGAAAGTCAAAGCAGCTGGGAATTCAAAGTGGAAATTTTCTCAGTATCAGAATATCATTATGTCATCTTCCTACAGGACTCTCAACTAGCCTGGCCTGTTGTTTTGTAACTATCTGTCTTTTGACCAACAGAGCAGAGCGATATGCAACACAAGTCTACAGTATGTGTGTTACTAGTTCAATTCAATTCAATTCAATTTTATTTATATAGCGCCAAATCACAACATAAAGTCATCTCAGGGCACTTTTACATGGAGCAGGTCTAGACCACGCTCTTTAATTTACAGTTCCTCCCATGAGCAAGCACTTGGCGACAGTGGAAAGGAAAAACTCCCGGGAAGAAACCTAAGGCAGACCCCGGCTCTGGGTGGGCGGCCATCTGCCTTGACCGGTTGGGTTGAGAGAGAGAAAGAGAAAACGGTGGCGTTGTACACAATGAAAGAGCAGCAACAACAGCAATAATAGTCAGCAAGCATATCCTCTTGCTTCAAAAAAATAGCTGCCTGAAACAGGGTTGTGGCTACCATTAAAGACACTGATGTCATGCCCGTCACACTTTTTGAGGACTTTTCTGGGAATTTAGAGGTTTCTTTGCCTGTTTCCAGACCTTTGAATCACCACACCACTGCTGATTTACAGACATCTTTTTCACAATGTAAGTCTATGGGAAGAAGTATTTTGGGCTAAATATCATCACATGATGTTAACTGGACTTTGATTTGTCTATGAAGACGTTTTGCCTCTTATCTAAGCAGCTTCATTAGTTCTTAACGCATCGATCTGACCAGTCCTCACCAGTCTGACACACAGTGGAGATAGACCCAGGTATTTAACCTCTGCGAAAGTGACCACCCACCCATCTCCTAAGACAACAGTTCATTAGTGAAGTTTCACCTGACCATTGTTTGACCAGTCACCCCAGTGTGTGAGTGTGAGTCACCCCAGTGAACGGAAGTCATTAGGAGTAAATGGGGCTACTGGCAGACTGCAGTCGTTAGGCATGATGTGCGGTTGCCTGTCAACGAAATCATTCTGTTCGTTAGAGTCACTTGTGATTGGTTTCAGCCAGCTTTTGTTCTTCATTTTCCTGGGTATGGCTGAAAGTGCAGCATTGCAAATTGGAGATAAATGGTGTCTCAGACCCCCTCCCCTGTTAAGGGATGGTTTTTCAACTTTAACATAAATGGCTTCTTTTACCCCTTTTTTCAAACCATCTGTCTTCTCTGTAAAAGATTCTAACCATACTGTCTTCAAAGGAGTGAACCTTCTCCTTTAGATGTAAATAGACAGCTGAGACTGGACCTGAGGAGTTTGCCCTTCTGTGCTGGGCCATGCATTTGTTTAAGGGTCGTTTGGTTTCAACAATGCATAAGTCTTTCCAAGACAAGTTTCCAAGGCTCCCCTTAAATGTTCATGCTCTTTTTGTTGGGCTTGAGTGGTGGTTGGTACTTTATCAGCCCTGTGTTGCAAGGTTCAGATAACTCCCAGTTTGTGCTCCAGATGGTGGTCTGAGTCAAAGAGAAAGTATTGTTCTGTGTGAGTGGGTTTCCTGTATACCCCAAAGTGGAGGCCCCTGTCCTCACCAAAGTGTACATCACAATCCAGAAAAGGCAAGTGGTTGTCTTTGACATCTTCTCGAGTGAAATTGATGATTTTGTTGATGTGTTCCTAGGGACTTGGGCTTTGAGCTAACATGCTAACATGCTCACAGTGACAATGTTAACATGTTGATGTTTAGCAGGTATAACGTTTACCATGTACACTATCTTAGTTTATCATGTTAGCATACTAACATTTGCTGATTAGCTCTAAACACAAAGTAGGTCTACAGCTGTCGATGGGAATGTTATTAATTTTGCAGGTATTTGGTCCTAAACCAAAGTATTGGACAAAATTTAACCATACAATGGAATCAAGTAAAGAAAAAAATAAAAGAATCTCCAAAGTTGGAATTTATCATGACATGGAGATGAATGCGTGAACCAAATCAACCTCATGGTAGCCCTAGAGGAAAAATCGGGATCACTAAAGTCATTAGGATTCATCGTCTTGGGACCATGAATATTCGTACCAAATTTCACGGTAATCTATCCAATTGTTTTTAAGACATTTCAGTCTGGACCAGAGCAATGGGCCGCCTGAAGGAAGATTGGCAAAAACTAGACAAAAAATATAATTAAAATGTTAACAGGATAACGGGGTGAATTGTAATTGTCACCCCAGTATTTTTAAAATCTTTGCTACAGCCCTGGCCTGAAGCTCCCATAAAAATGTGTTGAAGTAAATTCTGTTTTGTGTAAAATCAACTATATGTTGATTCAACCTTACGTAAGAGGTAAAAGTACTATTGTATATAAATGTTATCACTCAATCCCATTTAGCCTTTTCCTGTTTGGGTTTTCTGGCCTTTTCCTTCGCTCACTCCCACCGCGGTTCTTTCTTTCTCTTCACAATCACAGCAATAGTTTATTGTTATTAAGCCTGACAAATGTGATGTAACTGCATAACTGAGAGCCAATTACTTCATGTCTGATTAAAGGCTGCATTGTGTGAGGGTCCCTTGTTAATGAGAAGCAAACCAGCAGAGTTAGTAGATGCCTTGGTGAAAAAATCAGCAGAATAAGCTCTGATCCAGATGGTCTCTTCCTGGCAACAAGTCCCTGTTTTTCCAATTCTTACAAATATTTGGGTCTAGACAAGAAGTCCTCACTCTGTGCGAGCCAGGTTATATTGCACTATTTCTTGAATTAACAACGAGATGAAACGGTCTTTCATCATCCTGCCATCTAACATTTTCTTTGTAATATAGGAAGGAATAACAGAACAGCATATTTCAAATTCCTTCGATGTACAACAAAACAAGAGGATATGAGAACTGATGTCGTGGTGGTAACTTGACTCACGGATAGTGCAGTTTTCCCCGTAGTAGCCAGTGCGAGTGCAATCACACTCATACTTGTCCTCAGCATATCTCACACACACTCCCCAGTGCTGACAGGGGATATAACAGCATGGATTCACTGTGGAAAACAAGAATGAGACCATGAGAAATGCTTACATAAACTCAGGAAGCCAGATGATATATGAAACTCTGACGCTATACAAGATTTTGAGAGACTTGACACTATTACAATTTGTCTGTTGCCCCGCTTCCTGCACAGAGATTTAGTTCCCGTGCGAAAACATCTGTCTTTTAGCCGGACGTGGTGTCTCAGAGCGAGCCTTTAGGGCATACTTTTATTTAAAAAAAAAAAAAAAAAAAAAGATCGGCCAATTAGATGAGTCCATAATTGACTCATTATTTCCTAAATTGTTACTAATTTTAGGGAAGATAGAAACAAAAAGTAGGGACAAGATTTATTTAATTAGCTTTATTGAATTTAAAAGCGCTTTCCAGAGGAATTGGCTTGAAAGAATCGCTCCATTTAAACACAAGAAAAGATCATCTGTACACAACTTGCACATTTTTGTATATTTAGCTGAGGTTACACTAGTTTAGCATTTAATTGGAAGGAATCACTACGATACACAGTCTGTATTTTACCTATAATTAGGGCCAAATTACATTGCTTTTTCCAGGAAAATGCTTGAGAAAGTATTGGGAATTACTGGACCTGTAAAATAAAGCATTACCACCTGTTTTTTTTTAACTTTTTGTTTAAGGTGGCTTCTGTATTTAAAAGTGAAACATATGACCACACAACAAGGGTAGGGAGAAAAAACAATGACATGAGAAGAAAAACATGAGCAGATCTTTGCTCTCATACACTCAGAAACGGAGGGAGAAAGAGGAGGGAGGGCAGTTGTGAAGCTCATGTGTGCAAGTTTCAGGGTGATAAATTAAATCCTCCTTTATGGCAGATAAGACTGTTTGTATCTGAGATTTCTCAATCCATCCCTTGGCTATTTATGCATGGAAAAGTTCAAGTTCATTATAGAATGGTTCAAGTTTCAGGGTGATAAATTAAATCCTCCTTTATGGCAGATAAGACTGTTTGTTTCTGAAATTCCTCAATCCATCTCTTGGCGATTCATGCACGGATAACTTCCAGTTCATAATATTATAGCACAGCTCAGCTTGGTGCATTGCATCACAGATATGCAAGCTACGTAAACCTTGTGATAAACACCTGGACTCCTAAGTAAAAGGGAAAATCTCCCCGGACAAAAAGAATTACCGGAGAGAACTTACGCATGCCAGAACATGCCTCTCCCTGCCCACACAGACCCCATCCTTCTGTCTCCTAGCAGAACATTCAACAGAGCGGCAACCTCATCTGCTGACGTACTATGTGTAGAACATACTATCTGATTTAGTAGGTCAGAAAAAGTTCAAATATCACACGTGAGATAACGTCAACTGTAGGTGAATCACTCATTCACTGACTGTCTCAAAAATCTGCAGTGCCTGCATTTCTAGAGCATGAATGGAAAAGAGTAAAAATAATATAGTAATAAAAGTAGAATAGAAACCACAAGAGGGACAAAAGTACTACACATTAATTCTACAAAATCTCATTCATGAGATGACTCAGGCTCTCATTCAGAAATTATATGACTTGGAAGCAGAAAAAAAAGAAGAGTGAGGAAATGAAGCTGTTGGTATGATAACGCTGATAACGTTGGTCTGAAGGCAGGATGCTATATTGTGTATATAAGGGGAGAGAGGGGGGCATGTCGCTGCACAGGTCAGACATGTCTTGGCTACAGGTCGGGCAAGAAAAGTTTGTTTTGGGGGCCTCACTGCAAAACATACATCTATCACATATCTCTCAGTGCTCAGTGTTTTACGGTAAGTTAAATACAATGTCCTAGGATAATGTCATATATGAAAAAAATCTGAACTTTGATCTGAACTGAAAAAACTCCCCGTGGAAGGTTTTCCTTATTAGGATAAAGTTTGGGAAGAAAAATAACAGTTTTAAACATGACTCTATATAAATGTCCCTAAAAGTCTCTCTTTTACCAACAGTAGGCCTGCCAGAACCCAGGTCTGTTATCAGGATTAACGGACCGCCTAAATTAGGAAACCCTGATCAACTAACGCGATAAAGGAAACATTGCATGCATGCACACTCTATTCACACCCTAATGTAGCCTACATGTTTTTCCTAGCATTGACCAATGAAGCATAACGCGCTCTGACTAGGTTATTAATACAGTATTTTACAATACATGCACAACACCGTGGCCAAACCGACCGACCTCTCACCTACCTGTGTTGGAGGTAACCTCATCTCCCAGGCATGCAGGCTCCCACAGCAGCAAGAGAAGAGCCAGCAAGAGAACTGATCCTTGAAGAGAGGCTTCAACAAAAGTTGTAAATCAATGTTAAATTAGGAGACAGGAAGGTAAAACACACAGTAAGACAGCTACAAAAGCAATGAACAGGACACAGACTACTCACATCTCATCACTGCAGCCTAAGCTCTGGAGATTCCAACTCATGAAACTACAGGAAACGTGCCGTAATCCAGACTGTGAGCTGAATCACAGTGGTATGAGGAGGACAGTCGGCTGTTCCCAGACAGACAGTCAGTGAGAGTTGCAGAGCAGTGAGATCAGCTGTCCAACAGGTTGACTACTGTCTGTGTGAGTGCTGCAGCTTCACTGCACTGCGACTTGCCGCTCACCTGCTGACAGACGGGAAAGGGAAAAGTGGGACGGTGACTTCATCAGGGTAGCAAGTTTCCAGTTCTTTATCGCCCACTGCTGTTAATGTTTGAATGCTTCCTCCTTTTTTTTTTTCAATCCTGCCTTTTTTTTTTTTTTTTTAAATCAATCCTGAAGCAGCATCCTTTTATATTTTACAATGTCTTCTTCCTCCAATCTAAACCAGTCTGTTTTTAAGGAATATGGTGTATAATGATTGTTTTGTGATTATGATATGAATGAACTATCTTATTGTGATCCTGTGTACATGTAACCTGTTCTCAGATCTGTCTTGCAAGAAAGATCTTGATCTGAATGAGATTTCCTGAATAAATAAAGCTTAATAATAATAACAACAACATAATAATAATAATGATCATTTTAAAGCCTTTTTGTCCATTTTACATACAAAATACTATCCAGCTTCTTGTGTAAAAACCTGGTGTAATCCTGCCTTATGGCTTCACCACTATTGCTGTATTTTGACAAGTCATAATACTACTTTATAATACTGTATAACATTTAATACAAAAAGATACAATATAAGGGCCCTTATATTATATTATTACTAGGCAAATGTGGTATAAATAAGGGAATTCCACCTTCTTTTGTACTGTACAAACTAAGAGTCCATTTTCCATGAAATGGCTAAAAAAAAACCTGAAAAAGAAGGTAAGACTGACCTATTCCGATTTCCACATTATAATATCATAAATGTCTTTAGAGAGATTCATGAATTCTGTTGTCTGACGATTTTACTGTGAAAGATTCAGTTAGTTTTCTTTATTCTTGAGCTTTTTCTGCAGTAGTGTTACCCTGGAACACCCTGGACATGAGTTAAATGAATTATGGTGTCTTTGGGTGTAGTTGTATGTATGACATGATTATAAAAACTGAGGTTTTATTTTTAGGACATTATAACATACAAACTTTGAGAACTATAGAGGTCTTTCTGCTTGCTCCTTGGCCAGTCCATTGTTTGTTTGAAATGTTTTACTTCACAAGAGACACTGAATTGACAGAGTAAGAAAACAACACCAGCAAAAGGTTACAAGGTCAAAGTAGAGGAAGTCTGTCGGGACTGCGTGTATGTAATGGTTTACATCACTTCTGACCCTTGAGTTCAGGCAGCCAAGAGGAAGTCTAAAAGATTCAGGAGCCAAAAAGAGAAAGTATCATGATCATATTGGATGTGTTTTTGACAAACTAGATCAACATACACTTCCAAAAATTTTAAAAATATATTTTATATTGTTTCAGAAGCTGCTTTTTTCCATAAACACTTAATATTTCGTTGTTTTTTTTGTTCTTTTATACGTTTTTTCAGTAGCGCACACACAAGATTGGCAACGCTGCTTTACTGCAAACGGAAAGATGAGATTCTTTTCACATATCTGAGTTTATGCATGCACTAAACCGAGAACTGGAGACATCGAACATGAACATCAAGCCAAAATGAATATTCACGCTGTCCAAATTTTGAACTGATAAAAGACCGATAAAGCAGAAAATGAACAGATAAGCTGAAGTGAAGCTGCCAGAAACATATAAACAACATGGCAGTATTTTAACAGCACAGATGAGGAAAAACCACACAGAAGCACCTAGAGGTATGTTAAGAAATATTTTCCTGTAAGATTCTTTGGAGGTGATGATCAAAGCAGCGATGATGATAAATGCCAGATATCCCCAACAGATAAAAAAAGATAACATTTGTTGACGGTGTAGACCAGCACTACAAATCAGAGAAAGGACAGCATTGAGCAATTCTGTGGTGAAAGCTTTATTGTCATACCTGTTATTACACGTCTTATGACACATTCTGGCCTGCGGCTGAACCGTCTGTCTCGTCACTCCTTAGTCACAGAGGTCAGGGATGCATATTTAGGATCTATTGTCCAGCTGCTCTCTTTCTCAACGATTGCAGCAAGAAATCTTGGCCACAGCTCTTCAGAATAAACCTACATTTTTCCTTCATCAATTCTGTATGTAGTCGTTCCTCCAGTACAGGCAGAAAAAAAAAACCTCCCACACACTAAACATTTGAGAAATTTCAGCATTGTTTGGCAGCTGCTAAATATTTAGACTTTTGTTTTAGGAGAGTGCGGTTCTGCCATCAGAGCTGCAGATTTATCTTCTTGCTGCATTTTAAGTTTAAGTGAAGGAGGCAGGGGTCTCTGTGCTGGAGAAACAACTTACCTGTAACCCTGAAAGAGCAAGAAATGTATCTGTATGTTGCCCCTTTCAAGCTCTGAGGTCACCTACACCAGACTGTTTCTCTCTCTCATTCTGCAGCTGTAGTAGTAAGGCAGTTAGCTTGATATACTGGTATTAGATCATTCTGCTTTCAATGAATGGTCTGGTCCAAAATAAACTTGTTGGGGAATAAAAAATAAAAATAAAAAAAAAAAGACATTCAGTCCAACTGAGATCTGGCACTTCAACTGTGAATATTTTAGGTTTCCAAATCTCTTTGGTAACGTGACAAATTATACAGCAAATACAAATTTCTCAGGAAGTTTTTTTTTTTTTTTGCAGTAGCAGATGAAGACAAAGAAAGATATTAGTCAATTTCCTGCGTATTTGGTGTTCAGATTAAAGCTACATTTTCCATTAGGAGAGCTTCTATTGGTGCGAAATCTGGAAGAGGGCTGCATCAAATTGTGCATGAACTTTTCCTACATTCCTTTTCAAAAAAAAAAAAAAAAAGGAAAATCTTGGACCCAAATGTAAAGAAAGAACATGTTTGTTGGCTCTCATTTTGAGTGATTAAAAAAAAAGTAATAAAAGTAGTATTAAAATTAGATTTTACCCCTGAGGTGTCTGTTTGATTTATAGCTTGTGTATTCTGAAATGATTGATTAGGTGTAGCTGAGTGTTCCCACATTTTGATGATTTGCCAGATATGCTCACATAAAATTCTGAGTGTGAGATGTAGTTGTAATTTAAAACATCAGAGCCTACTGATCACTACAAAACCTCCAACATTAAAACAGCAGTTCATGTTTCTGAAAACACCATTTATTTTAGTTGTGTACCTTTTTGACATAGCATTTGGGACTCATTTTACTTGCTATTGATTTGCAAAAAAAAAAAAAAAGATCTGAGTGGGAATTAAGTCACATCCTTTTGGAGAATTAGTCACAAGATCATCACTGGCCAGACAATAAGGCTTTAAAGATCACAAGACAAGACTGAAACTCCTGTTTAACATCACATTTATTTAAACAAAAATGTGTCATTTAGGATGAGCTGGAGGCGGCCACTGCAGCACGTCTGGGTTTGGGGGTGGTGCCTTCCCTGAAACCATTCCTGGGAAAATAAGAGAAAAACAAAACGTGAGGATGATGAAGCCATGTAATTAAAGTAGTCTGACTCAAGAGGCAAATCCTGCTCATAGAGTTACAAGTCATCTGTTATGCTGTTTCGCAAACATTCCTTGACATTAACAAACGTGCTAAAAGTTTTACTTAAGTTTATATTGTATTGCCAGTAGCAACACGCTGGTTAGCTAACTAGCTAGGTAAACGGGCTGCTGATGATTCTGAACTGTAAATATTTCTCAATGATTCATTTAGACAGAAGGATAAACAGTATGGATGAGCAACGTTGGCACAGATATGATGTTAAGCATGACTGGTTCAGGTCAACAAAACTTGGCGTTTCAAAGAGCAGTCATCTAAAAAGAAATTAGTCAGCACGACAAATTCTGACTGTCGTTTAAAAAAATAAAAAAAATAAAAAATCATCCAATCTCACCAAATGGGGCCTTACAAAAAAAAAAAAAAACCAAACATTTTGACTTGTCATGGCAGGAAAAGTCCAGATTTGACTAAAACCATTTGTGATGCATCAGTTCCATTCAGTGTCCCAGTTAGTCACTGAACCATCATGCACAACTCCAGTGCTCTGAAACTCACACAGCTTAAAAAAAAAAAAGGAAACGTGGGCATTATGTTATGTGATCGATTACACCTGTGCTTAACACACACGTCAACATATCTGCTGTGGAAAAAAGGCGTATTATGGAAATGTGAATCAGAGATTAACCTGGTTTGTATTTGACTACTGTTCTTCTCGGGTATGCTACTTTTTGACACCTTTGATCAAAGTTTTAAGCCATTTGTTGCATATTTAACCATCTATAGTCATGACTGGATAATAGTTAGGATATCATACAACTTAAATATTCTAAAGTTTGATGAAGGAGGAGGAACCCATTACCTCAGTTTTTTGGTTTCCACTTTCCTCATTGATTTTAAAATGTATTTGTAAGTTCTTTGTGGTCTTGCCTCACTTGACTTATCTGACATGCTTGCAACATCCTTTAGTTCTTCCAGAGTGCAGGACAAACTCTTGTTGAGGCAGCTTTTGTTTTTATGCTGGGAGCAGCTGGAACAGCCTGCCAGAGGACTTATGAGCAGCTGGAAGTGTTGATGTCTCCAAATGTAAACCTAAAAAAACCGCTCCTCTTCAGTCTGGCTTTGATTTGAATATTTTATGACCATTATTTATTTTATTGGGTTCATGTTTCAAAACATTTGTGTTTGTAATTGTCATGTTTTTACCTTTATCTTTTTTCATTTCTGATTATCAGCTTGTCAGTCATCTGTAAAAACACTTTGACTACATTAACCTGTCCGAAAGGTGCTATACAAATTAAATTTAATTGATTTATAAGCGTTATGAACTGTAATTAGTTTCATCCATCATCTGGATCCCTCTCAAACCACACAGTCTCTGCAGAGTATCTAGTTTAATCTAACAGATTTATGATGCTTACCTCAGAGAAAATGCTGATATCATAGTGAATTCATTTGTTCAGACATTTATTTTCACCATCACTGGTAAGCAGCACTGACGAGTCTCCTAACAGGACCATGTACTGGTTGCTAACGGAACCCAAATGTTATTTAACTGAATCTCTGCCAAATCACTTATACTTGATGACACTCAGCCTGCAGGTAACTTCAGTTGTAGTGGTGTGGGTGGTGCTTGTTATAGTGAACTTTCAGATGAACGTGATGCATCCATCAGCTTGTTGGGAACCCCTGCTGCCGCCGCTGGGCTTTAAGACAAGTTACAAACTGTCTTTTTTCCTCTATTGTGGCCAAGTTACCTCCTGTTCACTTCCACACAGCTGAACGTGCAAGAAAATTAGGTCCAAGTTGACGCATAGTTGCATTGTTGACAAGGCTACGTTACCACGGATATTTAGTTTAGAGCTTGGTGTTTATAGTCTATCTGCGGCGTTTGGGTCATTCAGGTCAACTATCAACATGTCACGGATGACATTTCTCTTCCGACAGCGGTAAACACTTGTATGAAGTTGTTTTTAGTCATGTTTGCTTGGACACACTGGTATATATATATGTCCCTCCAACACACAAACGCTGATGATAATCTTGCATCATTTGACCACATAAGTAATGCAGTTATCTCCCTGAAATGACCTGCCAGGAATGTCAACAAGTCTGATGTTTGTGCTTCAGCTTAATATACAGATTTTGGAGGTGATTTGAGTCAACAATTTCAGTGTGATCTTTAAATGAGTTAAATATGTAATTAATCTCAAAGTTTTCGCATCAAGGGGACATTTATGAGTCTTCCTTCCAGCTGTGAAGGCGTTAAGTCTAACTGGACCCTTTCTGCCACTAAAAGCCTGCTGATGGTTTTGCTCTGCAGAAATAACAACCAGTCGTAGTTTATCTACTGTCTTCACATTTAAAAAATAAATAAATAAAATCTTACCTGAATCTGCGGTAGACGACCTTCAGGTGTCTCAGACGGCCGGTGCCAGTGGTGTTCCTCCTCTTGGCCTTAGCGCTCCAGTTGTCTACAAAACAAAAATCAACATCTGTAAGTGTCAGGGCAGCATGGACCTTCAGTTTCTTACATTTTAAATTATAACCAGGTAATGTGTTCAGAAAACTCAATCTGCAACTATTTTGATAATGAATGAATCATTTGTAAGTAAAAAAGGCAAACATTAGATGCTTCCAGCTTCTCAGGTGTAAAAATTTGCTGCTTTTTTTCCAGTCTAACGTTTAGTAAATTGGGGTTTTGGGATTGTTGGTCAGACAAAAACAAAAACACTGAATGATGTCACAATGAGGTCAAAGATATTGTGATGGGCATTTTTCAGTTTTCTGGTACTAAGAGTTAAAAAGGAATCAGTCAAGAGGGAAAATAACTGTTAGTTGCTGCTCTGCTTTAGTAAAATAGCTGAAATGTTTCCTGGTCTTTGATTTTTATCGTCTAAAACATGCTTATTTATGATCTGGACATGTCGTTCAGTGACTTACACTTTCTCTTGCGCTTCTCGGGGTAGCCACACTTGCCGCAGGTGGACTTCTGCAGATGGTAGGCCTTGGACCCACAACGACGGCACAGGGTGTGCGTCTTGTTCCGGCGTTTACCGAAAGATGATGTCCCCTTCGTCTTGAAGTTAGAGAGAGAGAAATCACAAGTCAGAGACAACTCTCCAAAAGACTTCACTATGGTTTTAAACTTCTTGACAGTCTTGTCTCAGCACAGAAGGTTGAATCACAGAAAGTCATTTGTTCAGACATTTGTGTTTGAAGACATCACGGACAAGACTTTTATCTGCTGCTTTCACGGTTTAAGACGCAAACAGTTTGAAAAATATTGTTAAAATCTTTTCTAAGATCTACAGAGTGAAAAAAAAAAGACCTGAACTCAATTCACAACCAACAGATTCTCCACAAAGCAACAAGTATTTTGGCTTCTTGAAAGTGAACTTTCTCTGTTGCCATCAGGGCTTCATTATGTTTTATCTGCTCATAAAACTGCTTTCCTATATCCTTCATTCTCTCAGCAATTTGACTACTAAACACTCTGTAGTTTTTGTTTTAACTATTGTGGCTGACTGTTCTGATGTTTGTGTAACATTTCTTGAGCAATGTTTGTAGTTTATATTCCATGTTTAGCTCTCTGATTCTCTTATTTAATTCATTTATTTATATTAATGGGATTTTTTATACAAGCTGCTCCAAACAAATTGCCCAGAATAGGTTGTCTGAAGACTCCAGTGGCAGAAGTCACCATTACATGTTGGATGCAACAACAGTGGGCCTACTTATATGTATTTTATTAACAAGCAACTGACTAATTGTCCTCAGTAAGAAAAAATGTATTTATAGGTGTAAGTTTACCACAGTGGCGTGTTGGCAGTGTGAACATTTTCTTGGAGGCGCATTCAGTGCTACATGGACAAGCTAGCCGGCTACAGAGAAGCTAACGCTACTTAGCCATTTCACCTTAACTACATGAATAATGTCTCCAATTCAACCGTGTCCCGTTAACGGGTTTAACCGGTGATATCCAGAGTAATGTTGACGTTATCCAAAAGTAACACCATATTTCCACCGTATCAATGAAGCACATTCTGTTCTCAATGCTACGGAGAGGAAATAAATGCTGGACGGGGGTGACACAAACAGCGATAAAATCCACTAAAATTGAGCTTCTTCTACAAAAATACTTCATCCAAACGGTAACGATGTTTAACCGACATCCAAATACCAACAGTAGGTGACAGATAAACTGCTTGATCAACAGATGTTAAGAGATTTCATTCCGCCAGCGTTGCAGCTTACCATTTTCGTCCAGTGGCTAAGGGAAAAGAGGCCGGAAGAGGAGCATGCGCCGCATCAAATTACATCCGTGATGCTTCCTGTGTAACACTCAAATGTGACCCCGTTGATATAGCGTTCTGCTTGTAATTCGAAGATACAGTTAATTAAATTACCTTTATGTGACCTAGACAATATATTTGAAATATAGACATAGATTTTTACAATAAGTATTCTCAAGAGCGAGAATTATTAAAGAGATAAATCAGGAGGATTGGATGGGAAGAGTTGAATTTGAAAAGTGTATTTACAATTGGGTTAGGGAGTTTAATTCCACTATTTGAAAGAAACTGATCAACAGAATTTAGTATCCAGGACTTCTTTTTTTCTTTTTTTTCCCTCTCTCTTTTCTGATTTGGTCATGGGGGTAGATAACTCACTGGTTCACACTCCAACATAGTAGGTGGCGGTAATGCACCTTTGACGCTGGTTGCCACCCGCCATAAAAAGAAAAAAAGAAAGAAGAAGAAGCAGAAGGGGAAAATAATTAAATTACCTACTTTAAGCCCATGTATTTATTTAATCCACGTGTTATTTAAAGAGGAAATAATTGCTCTCAAGTCACATAGGAAATGTATAAAGTGTCATAATAATAACACTGTTTATATGAGCACGCACCAAGAAAAACCTTATTCTCAAAATATAAATACAGCACACTGCTATAACATAAACCACTGTCATCATTTTTGTTTGGGAGGTAGAATTTTTCTTTCTAAATTGTCAACTGGAGAAAATACCTGATCTTTACCACATAGACCTACTGTTAAAAATTCTAAACAAATGAAGTTTATTTAAAATTAAATACAAAGATGTAGCCAACAGACAGTGAAAACATTTTTAAAAGGTAATGGGAATGTAACTAACGATTGTTTAATCTGATTAATCTGTTAATTATTTTCTCAATTAATCATAATCAAAATAATTGATCTATAAAATGTCAGTAAACGGTGAAAAATAGTTGGCGATTCATTTAATAGTTGACAGCTAATCGCTAAGTTGACTAATTGTTGCAGCTCTAAAGTGATGATTTGTAACCCAGCATGCACTAAACTGAGAATGAAGCCACACTGAAAATAGTCCCCATTTGGAAACGTGTTGCTGCCCCACCTGAATGAGTATGTTGCTCATGAGAGTAAAACAGAGCATGAGATTGAAAGTTGGATTGATTTGGCGTCGGTAAGCATTATGGCCTTGTCTTGTAAAGGTCCTTGTGTCAAAATGTATTTTAATATGATTATTATATTACTTGATATCGCTTATATGGTGCATATTTGAAATATGTGTTCAGTCTCATTACAACAAACTAACCGACACACAGCAAACCAGGTGGCCAGGTGATTTTCTACTACATAAGCGCAGACAACTTGTTGGTTTCAAGGGCTGCAGGCAAAATATAATTAAGTGTAATAAAATAATCTTAAATCCAGGTTTTTGGGGCTTTCAACTGTATCTCATGTCTTCATTAGTGGATAGAGATCAGTGCTCAGTTGTCATGGAGATGACTCTGCTATGACATGACCTGAGCATGAAACTTTAGCCATGTGATATTTGTTCTACTGATGCTGTGTGGTGCTGTGTGACTTGTACTTGATGTTGTTGTTGTATGTTCCAACCCAGTGAGCCAAAACTCTGCAGTGACAGTAAAAATAGTTTGTGGATAGTTGAATTTAATCTCTTTCTTGGCTCCCCTTTAGGGAAACGATGAGCACATCACATATCTGGAAGAGGCTCAGAGAAGAATTGCTGCTCATTTTTGTCAAGAGGAAAGATTCAAGTGTTTTGGTTATGGCTTCTGTTATTAAACTGCTGCCATGTGGACCTGTGCACACAGGAGAAAATAAATGGATTGTGAGAAGTAAAACAGACAAATATTCAAATATCAGTGTTTCAATCTGACTTTCAACATGAATTCTGACTTGACTAGAATGACTGCAGATCACTTAAAGTAACTAAAATGAAATGTGTGTCTGTGTCCGATGTGTGTCAGTAAAATCTGAAAAATCCACTGTGGTACACAGATTGGCAAAGGACCCCACTGATCATCTGAGGTCAATGCAAACATATGTGATTCAAATTCCCACATTTTAAGCGTGTCCTCACTATTTTAATTTCTTCTGCCCCATCCCACCTCTACAGAAGAGGATTAGGGCCACGTGTGAAACATTTATTTGAGTTGAAAGTCAGAAATCTGATATTAAAGTCAGAATGAACAGATTTGCAAAGGAGTTTAAAGCCAGAATTCTGAGAATAAAGTTTAATTTCAGAAATTTCTGACGCCACATGTAGCCATAATCCTCTTCCGTACACCACCGACTCTGTTGCTTGAAGGCTGCTAATGCATTACTGCTGAAACAGCCCAGACCGTACCAGCTGGACTTTGATGACATGATCAAACAGCTGTCAAAGTGGACACTGGCAGAAATCAAATTTCACTAATACAGTTACCAGCCACAGCCTGAGAAGGGTCTGCTGGCTCTGGGAGACTGCTGCTGTCATGGCATTAGAGTCCAACTCTCCACAATGTTGCTGTCAATTAAGGCTTGAACACTTAATTAGCAATGGAAAAACTGGTGAGACATACCAATTAACTTCAACTATGTTAGACAGAAAATTGCTGAGCATAGAAGATAAGTACCATTAATGCAGAGCAGAAAAAAAATTCTTTTGTGAAATGAACTCCAATGAATAAAATACATAAATAATATAGGCTAGAGGCATAAAAATAGAAAGCTGTGATTGGACGAAAACAAGCCCCCGTGTATTTAGTGTTGCAACCATATCAGATCTGCAGAGATGACAATGAATTCTAATTTGATGTAATCTTTACATCCGAAATTAAGCGCATCCTTGAAGAGGAGAGCGTGACCTTGGGCTTTGGCTGAGTGAAGGAGCGTCTGAATGAGACGCGGCGCGCCCCTGGCTGCCAGGCTGAGAAAAGGCGCATCCTCCTCCTTTTATAATTCAGTCACGCAGCTTTGCTCAGATTTGAGATGAAGCATAAACGATGTGTGTTTTTGTCGGTCGCTGCTCACATCAGTAATTTCAATTAAAAAGAAAAAAAAAGAAAAAGAAAAAAGCGCGCTTGGCATCGACGCATTTGCTTTATCTGATTGAAACATCTCGGGGTTTATTCTAGACAAATTGCCTTTTGAGCGCTTTTTTTTTTCTTGGATCATCTGCATTGCTTTCCTTCCGACCGAGCGGCTGCACCTCGTCGACCAGCAGCGCGCGATATCCGATAGAAATCAAATATTTTCCTCCTCGGGACATTTTCATGATTTGCCCCTCGTCTTGATTGCAAAATATACACAGCTATAGATTTTTATCCCTGTAAATTTGCATACGGGCCCGTTAATGATTTGCAACTGGCGACAAATTGCAGCGCTTCTCAGTTAACGATGCTGTGGTATGAGAGCGGTAGAATAGCATAGGAAGGTGAGGGGACCATGTCCAGTCCAGCGGGTACAAGACACCTGCGCTCCTGGTCCTGAATGCATCGGAGAGAGACACCTAACCGGGTGTCACCGTCAGCCCCGGATGCTGCGCCGAAGAATGGGATACACCGACCCATCGTCGGGTAAAGATATACTAGGCAATAGATCTCTTTGTTTCATATTTATTTGCGCATTTGGACTCGTGACACTATTACAACAGATTCTCTATGGAAAAAACTACATCAAGAGGTAAGTGCTGACTATTTCTCTTTAGTCGTCGTTAATAGAAAAAAAAGGCAATTAGAGCGCAGGCCTGGCTGTTTATGACAGTTGTATACACTGTAATGATAATATCCAGCCTTCATAAGCATGCCTTCATAGCCGTTTTGTGTGAAGCTGATTGCTCATTTGTGACCTCCAATTAATGACTGAATGGTGAAAGATAAATTATGAATGATAAATTGATAAATGGTTCAGTATACATGGGGGATGAACTACTATGTCGGGATGCATGGGGAGGAAAACAAGCTTTAATGGCTGGAGAGAACAATAGCAATTAACCATCCATCTTTTTTCCCAGTGGCATAGAAACAATTTCCATTGGATTTATTTTTTTTAATATCTTCTGAAAATGAAGCATCACATTCATACCATACACAGTGTTCCAGCTGTGTATGGTAATGTTTTCCCTTTCTTTTTCCAAAGATCTTTATTTGATTTTCCGTTTCAGCCTTCTTGACTGGTCCTAGCCTACATCTTACAGAGGCATCTGGTTATCATAATGCAACTGAAAGCTATTGGAGCTGATGATGATTACAAACAGCAACATGTCAAAGATGATGTGTATTTCTTATTGGTCCCTGTTAAATAAATCATTCTTCTTCTTCTTTTTTTTTTTTTCAACCAGGCTGCAGTCAGTGCACATGCAGCCACTGCAGAACCTGTTTTATAATACCTCTGCAACCTCTCATACAGGTCCCTGTCCTAGACCCATTAAAAAAAAACTTTTACTAAATTGCACAACCCTTCTTTTTCATTCTGAGACAAATTTCAGTGTGAGACGAGCAGATGTTGAGAAGCCGGGATGTTTTTATCTTTAGGTGGTTTCAAAAATGTCCTGAAGAACACCAAATCTCACTCCTGACAAAGGAACAATCAGAAAACCTTACCCCCCACCTCTAGATATTTTACAGACAGCTCATATATGTTTACTCCAAAGCAAACATATATGTGCTGCAATCTCAAAGCTCCCCACAGCTAACCCCTCCCCTGCCACCCTGCCGGGCTGGTCTAACAATACTCAATGTGGATTCATGGCATCCTGACCTCTGCGGCGGGATGCATGAATTCAGACCCACGACACACGCACACCTTCTTCGCCTGCGCCCTTACTTTTCTCCCTAGCGCTCAGCCTAGGAGGGAGAGAGAGGGAGCAAGCCACACATGAAAAACCAATGGGCTCAGCGGCAGCCATTTTGCTACAGTCTGTCTGCACACACACCTCAGTGCAAGTGGGGGAGAGAGTGAGAGGAAGGAGACGGTGAGAGTGGGGAGACCGAGAGGTTGTGATGAAATGAATGCGTTTGCATGATTGTGATGCATGTGAAAGAGATTGAGAAGGAGAGGAGAGCGAAGACGTCATCTTATGGTATCTGCCCGGGCGTAAACAATCAGAAGTCGTTTTCCATGTCTCACTCAGAGAGAGAACATGTTGGCAGGGTGTTTATGAAGCGCTCTTGGGTTTCAGGGCATCACAGAAAAAAAAACATCTCTGCAAATTGGCGTTGAGGTGCAGAGGACGCATTTGGATGCTTAGATTGAGAAAAAGCTTAAAGGATAGGTTCATTGCTTTTGAAGTCTGTCTTAAAACAATAGTCAGGTGCCCAAATGAACATTGACACATGTTTTCCTTGCTGTAATCATTCCTCCCGTTCATACTGACAACTAAGAGATTCTGTCATAATGCACTTTGAATGTAAGTGACAGGGGGGAAAAAAATCCACATCCCTCTTTCTGTGCAAAAAAATGCATTTAAAAGTTTATTTGAAGGTAATATGAGGCTTGAGCCATCCAAATTAGTCAAATCAAGTTAACATCTTTCAATGTTCGGCTACTGTCTTTGCCAAATTCCCTATTTTTATTTTTATTCCACTGCACCTGGAAAGAAAAACACTGTCTGTCAAGACACAAAGAGGGAAATTCTTACTAAAAGGACTGTAGCTTTGGAAGATATCCTCTTCATTTGACTAACTCAGACTGATGTTTTCTCAAAACAAGGACTGTGAATTTTGGCCCTCATCATTTACACTATAAGTGCGTTCACTTACACTGAGAGGATCTTCTAATGGTCAGTATGAACAGTAAGGAATTATTACAGCAAGAAAAACCTGTTTCAGTGTTCATTTAGGCACCTGACTGTTTTTTTTAACAGACAGACTTGGGAAAATTGTGGAGGTCAAAGATGTATGAGGACGCTAACTGAAGTCAATCTAAGCGGTGAACATTATTGTTAAGTTGCAATAAATCTGGCCATGGATCTTGCCATTTTGTTGAGTCACATTGTGGCGTCACATGAATCAGCTCCCCACCTGCACTCACTGACACCATGAGGGACGGTGGAGGATGTAGGATTGTAAAAGGGCAATGCAGGAACAAATGCTATTAAATAATCACAGTGAGTGACACACTTTTGTAAAGGCAGACATATTTCAACTCTGTGTGACTTGAAGACGATGATCTAAAAATACTCCCAGGGAGTGGCACCAAGGGCCCCGGATTGTGGAGTGTTAGTTAGTAACCATCCAGAAATGAGTGGCTTTGAAACCAACGGTTTTCTTCATTAATCTGTTAATTATTTAAATCTATAAAACATTCAGAAAAAGATGTAAATTTCCATCACAGTGACATTTTCAAATTGCTCGTTTTCATCTGTCCCAAAACCAAAAGGAGACTCAATTGACATCAAAGAAGAAAGAAAGAAAATTCCAGCAAATGTTTGGCATTTTTGCTTGACAAATGACTCAAATGATTATTCAATTAGTCTGCCCTTGCCCAATTAATTTTCCAATTAACTAATCACTTCAGAGCTGATTTGTAAATGTGACTCTGTTTAAGAAACGAGCCCTTCTCGATGCATTATGTAAGTGAGTTGTATCTCCAGAGCTCCACAGCAAGGCGGCTTTCTTTGTGGGGTTTTTCTTCAGTTTCTACATGCAGTTTCCAGAGCTGTAGGCTACTGTACATATGATGGTTATACAGTATTGATTCTGGTATTTATACGTCACAACACTTACACCATTTACAAGAGTAAAGTTGTTTAAAGTTAATGCAGAGATGAAAGAAAGAGATTTGAGTGGAGATTGAATCTGTTTCCCAAGATGAAATGTTAATTTTCTGTTTTGGCAAGCACAGTAACGTACCTCCCTATCTTAAGGAGCTCTTAGTTGATACAGAAATACCCCTGGACATACTGAATGGATCAATGCAACACAATACACAATACAAATCAACTTTGTGCTTGTTGTTTGTCTGATCTAATGCTCAGATTCTGCTCACAGTCTGAGTCAATAAAAGATAAATAGGCTCTTAATGTTTGTAGTCAAGACACTGGATCGTTGTGTGAGTCAGAAGTAGCCGCAAGAGATTCACTGGTATTGAAAAATATAAGTTTTGTATGAGTTTTATGCGCTATTGATCGACCCACTGTATTTTAGATCAGCCTTCATAGTGTGTTAGTGGTGATTAAAATCTGTGTAAGATAACAGAATAAGTGATTAAATTATGCTGCTTTGATTAGTTTTTCTGTTTGTATAACAGAAATATGTCTTATTTCAGGCACACATCCTAAACTCATGCATAAAAATGTGTCTGATTTGACTGTGTTTTGTTCCACAGTGCAGCCATCTGTAAAGCATTACTGAGATGTTGAAGTGGCTCTCAGAGAAGCCAAATGTGCTTGCAGATCAGTATTGACATGAGTACCCACTGATGAATGCTCCATCACATAATGCACCCAGAAAGGCTCTTTGGGCTCAATCACACTGCTGAATTTAGCACAACACCCACAGAGCACTCACAGAAATGAGTCACTCATGAATACTTGCATAATAATCAGTCAGATATTAGGCAAGGTTGTACACCCATGGATATTGGGATGTATGGAACATGAAAAGTCAGATGGAGATGTAACAACTGCAGGTTTTTTAGAGGATAAGTTTGGTCATACTGTATATTTTTCTTGTTGTCAACAAATCCCTAGCCTGAGAACCACACGAATCTGCAAGCTCATGTTTTATTTGCTCTGGCAGATGTGTCTGGACCCCCTCCTGTTCAGACAGATTTCCAGCTGACCTGGCCTAGGTCGGGTCAATCACAACCATTTATCTAATATGGGGTGGGTTTGATATGATGACTGTACAGAAGGCGATGTCGCTCAGCGCTAGTCACACGTTTCGTTGCTCTGACTGTCGGTCTATCCAATTGTATCCAGAGGAATTTTGGTCTACTTTGGTTGATAACGCCCCTTGGAAATCTGAAATTAACTGACAGGTTTCAGACTAGCGATGCCAGGCTAACAAATCCCATGAAAAGACCAAAACCAACAATTAATTTATTCTAGGAGCCGATATTGTATCTTGTATATCATGTTCCTCTGTGCCATGGAGCTCCATTGTTGTCCAAAAACTACTAAAAACACATCAGTGAACTACGTCGTTGCACTGGATGACATGTTGCTTCATTACCATGAACCTGGGCACTGTAGTTTATTTCGCATCCATCTCACATATACCGCCTGCTGTCGTAAACACTACTCATTCAATCCATAGCTGAAAGTAGTCCCCAACAAAGAGACCCGTGTGCGAGTAATATTGGAGAAAAAAACCACAGTGCCCAGCTGTTTTAAGATATTACTTAGCCTTTATTTAAAATAAAACTATGTATTTGCAAAAGGGGCGTTTCCATGATTTAGTTTTAGGGGCTACAAGAGACAGATTTAGAAAAGATAATGGTTGAAATCAAAGCAGCAGAGGCCCTAGCTTTTACTTAAGCTACAAGGGTCAAGCTAGAAAAACAGTGGATCCTACAATTCCCATAATGCATGATTTATAGTCTCCAAGTTCAAGTCAACATAACCCCTGATGACATCACATGGGTTATTTTCTCAGACCGGACAAAGCCACAGTTCTTTTATAGTACCTACTTGGCAAAAATCTGTTGGCATCTCCTCTTCAGAAGTAATTTGATATTTTAAATTGGCACCAATGATTCTTCCCATAAATCTTTTTGACTTTAATAGACTGAATTACAAGTCTTATACTGCTACAGGCCAATATTGTACAGTGCGAATGTTTTTATCACACTCAGATTAGTGGCAACAGCCCAGCAGAACATAAATTAGATATACATACATTAGATATTCAAACCATGGTGTTCTTAACCAAAAAAAAAATCATCCTAACCATGTTTGGTGTCATACTTTGACTGTTTTTCTTGAGCCAAAAAGCTGGTCCTTTCTTAATGTATATGTGTGTGTGTGTGTGTGTGTGTGTGTGTGTGTGCATATTTGACTTTTGTGAGTGATCACATGGGCTTGGTTTGTATGTGTTGTGACATTTTGCACAATAAGGACAATAAATCCCAAATAAACTGACTCATTTTCTTACTAGTGCGCAACAGTTTAGCCGACTCAAAGGGGACGAGACAGGAAATTGGACCGGTCCTGTTAATTTCTCGGATGATGGATCTCTGAAGCCTGCCAGAAATGGAAGGAAAAGGTACCTTTCCAGCGTGATTAACTGCACAACACCTCTGAGAAAAGAGAGTGAGATAGAGTGAAAGAGAACACAAGTTTCAATCCATCATAGTGACGACCCAGCCCTGCATGCGTGGACTGGGTCGTTGATACGTCCACCATTCTCTTCAGATGCTGTAAAAAAAAAAAAAACACCGACATTTACTCTTTTTTTTCCCTCTCTACTTGTTTTGAAATCTGCAGGTTTAGGGAATTAGCAGGGGTGGTGATGTCACAGGACTAAATCACACATTTAACTCTAACTTAACCTGTCTGCATGTTGACAGATGTTTCCGTCAGCTTTTTCAGCCTGATTCACAGAGCTCCGTAATAGTCACACCCTGCCTAGCCGATATTAAGAAGAACAAACGCTCTCAAAGGTAGGCCAGTTTGATGGCATTATTAGTATTTTTCACAGAAAACCAAGAATGCCTCTTTCTTTTTCATTAGTCTGAAAGGTATAAACTCTCATATTTCTTTCAGTGGTGGTTGCACTTCAGATTTGCTCTTGTATGTTGTCTGATCCAGTCCACCTCGACCCCAGCTCCTTAAACCCTACCCTCCACTCCCCCCCACCCCCCTCCTCCTCCTTCAGAAGCTGGTTGAACCTCCTCTCTGAACTTCCTGTCGATGTACTGGCTTCCCCTTGTGCCTCTGTGTCCCATCCAGCACCCATCTCCAAATGCCTTGTCCTCCTCAACCTGTGTCTCATGTGTTCTGCACAGCTCTGTGTGTATGCCATGTACATAGTGTGGACACTTCTCTCTGCTTGCCCTATCTCCCCTTCTCACATCTGCATTGTCTCTCTCTGCGACCTGGATTTCCCACTTTACTTTCCTTATAACAAGAAGACAGGAACGTACCAGATTTTGTCCCCCTTCCCCCCCTCCAAAGCTTCAACTCCTCATTGCACTGAGAAGTAGATGTCGGTATCTGTGGTAAAACGCTGGATGCTTTCTAATCCTGGATTGGTTTTAAACCAGCATTGTATGGTTAACTCTAAGATGCCATAGAGATGAAATTCGAATTACTCTCTTATGTTTCTAGAACTGAACAGAAAACACTTGCAAAGGTTTCATCATCTTAGCTAAAACAAGCATGAATAGGTCTATTCAAAGTATTAAATGTATTATATATATATGAGACAGATGCTGCTCTTAATCTCAGAAATACACTGCATCATCAGGTGGATGTAGACAACCAGTTTCATTGCTCCTTATTTGTACAATTTCATCCCAACATCTTGTTCCTTTAATGCATTCATCCATTGTATTGCTCGCTGTGTTCTTTTATTGTCATTATGTTTTATTTTCTTTTTAAACTCATCTCATCTACTTCCACAGCCACATATAATATGTTACAATATTATCCATCTTCCAAAACACCACACTTCATCCTGACAAATACAAAAAAACATTCATTCTAGACACACATTATGATTGCTGTCATTTTGACATTAAATCTCGCCTTTCCTCAATTCAACACTGTTATACATTTAAATTTTAAATCATTGTATCATGATATTTAGAGCTTTCGGTATGTATAAAAATAATGATTAGAGATTGCTGATTCTAATGCAAAAATGAAGAGTAAGCACCAGTTAGCATCAGTATGGATCAATATCTTTATTTATAGAACATGTTTATTTAAATTCAGCCAGCGAGAGGTGACCCTATGGTTTGGCCCTATGCCCAAACCTAAAAGGAAAATTATAGATCAGGGCTAAATAGAGCAACTCTCTGGATGTGAGATGATTTATAATTGGACAAAAATCATTAGGTCATCATTTTGTGCCTTTTTTATTGCAGATGTAGCAAAGATAGACAGTATATTGAATTGAAACAATGTTGTATTTGCATGTAAGTTGAAAACATTTCTAGTTATAGATCAAATGGAAATACAAAACCAAAATTCAACAAAGTGAGCCAATGTGTTTAGATAAAAGGTTGTAAGGTGTAATAATGTGTGTCCCTCCAAGTAAGCCCTTTAATTGAAATTGGTGCATTTAAATGCAACAATTTGATCTATGTTCAGAATTTAGACAAAATCAATTAACCCTTTGGTCTATAGGATCCATCAAGCAAAAGATACTGTGTAACTTTTGCTGACCAGCAGCCACTGTCGTCACTAACGGTAATTACAAGATAACGGTACACTGCATTTGCCTTCATTTCCCATGATTCTCTTGAGTCAGCTGATTTAAAGACAATTTCATGTCATTCAAAAATGTAGTGTAAAAGGAGCATAATTAGAAGAAGAATATTTTCATTAATGTCAGTTAAACAGCATCTATCTAAAGTTTGCTAACAGCAGCTGGTCATACCAGACCAATAAAAGCTGTAGCCATAGAAATCCTGATTGTAATGAAATTGTAATGAGAGTTTGTTATATAGCTTGCAAATTCATCTTTTCATTTGTGAAAGGAAGACTGTGTTATATCTTCTAAAGCATACAACACTCTAGAAAGCACAAAGTCTTAAACATCTAAACCAGCGATCAAACAGAACCACTCCATATGTCAAGTAACTTATACTTCACATTCACGTGAAGTATAAGTACTGAAGAGATCAGAAAAGTGCAGCTATGAAAATGAGATAAAACACTGCTTTTTGTCAATTTTTGAGGCCTAATGAAAAGTCTCTTTCCTCTGTCCAACATTATTAAAGCACCTTATAAACAAAGATACAAATGTTACACTGGTGGTTTCCTTCTTCTCCCCTTTCAACCTCCATCCTAACCACTCCTACTCCATCCCAAAAAAACAATACTCACACACACATTTTATCCAGACTGAACTCTTGATTGCATGTAAATACAATGTTATGCTGCAAGAAATGAGGCATCAGTGCACTAAAAAAATGGCAACTTATTGACACCTCGATATGAATCTAACAACATTTATGAGTCCTTTCCACCTTATCAGTTTGTCAAATCCACCAAAACTCAGTTGCACCACCCCACTGAAGACATTATTATTGTGTGCTTTTGATTAATGTGTTCCCATTTCAGTGTAGTGATTGTTTTATACGGTATATGTTAAATAAATGTATCTGATTCTATAATTGAAATGATTAAATTCAAAACATTTTAATGGATATTGCTCCTCTGTTACGATTATTTATGCAGTTATAAATGTATGAATATAGTATATAAATAATTATACTGCCTCATATAAAAGCACAGACACTCGCATACTCATATCCACAAGACCTGACACCACTATAGCCATCTAATCTGCTATTTTAACAAGCTATGCACTGGAATCAACCCTGTTTCCCTTTCAGACTGTTTCAGACAGATGACTATTTTATGTTTCTGATTTAAATTAATATACAGCAGTCACCTATATTTAATAGAATACTAGTATTAAATAATGTTATTTTTCATCATAAATATGAGAGGTTTTTAATGTTTTAAGTTAGACTAAGATTGATTTAGACTAAGATGTATTAGAATCTAGTGCAAGTGTCAAATAAACAGTATACAGTAACATTGTATCCTTTTTGTGACGCTTAATATCAGTTGTATTGTTTCTGTCATCACAACGCTATACTTATATTCTAGTTTTTCATAAAGTCAAGCCATTTAGTAGTAAATATTAGATATTGCTTTATTGTGTCTTTTCAACACTCTATATTGCATTTTTGCTCCACAGTTTGTTGTTAATTCTGTTGTTTTTTTCTTGTATGGATTAGCCAGAGGGTGACTGTGTGTATCTCTCCAGGTATTTGGAAAACTATGATGGCTCCTTTGACTTCAACTCCACTGCATGCAGGGAGCTCAGACAGGAGATTATGGACGTCAAAGTCCTGACAATGTGAGTGTTCATTTATGACATGTCCAATACTAGTGGTCGAAACAAGCTGAGTGAGATCTTTTTTTCCTAAAGGTAATCCCTCGATCACCTGTCAGGTAGGTAGAATGTCTACCTACCTGTCTAACGTCTGTACTGAATTTCATGACAATCCAATAGTTATTTCACCCCCTTGGCACCATGAATGTTTGTACAAAATTTTAAAGGTTTAAGTTTTACCCAGCATTATGTCCATTGTTGGTGGCAGCACTCAGATGTTCCATGACTTTCCATGACTAGTTATGTGTTATAAATAAAGACCACCTTATTAAACATGAAGTTCAGCTATATTAGGGAGAGATTAATCATCTGACTTTATTGTGTGATCATACATGGATGAGTGTGATTCTGACAGTTTTTGTTCTTTCTTTGTAATCACTAAGTGATCAAGTGGCAGAGACCAGAGACTGTGATCATGTAGACAACTAACAGCAAACAACATAATTGACTAAAATCATGAAGGAGAACTGAAGGAAAGAACGCTTTAATCTTGCAAAAGCCACATGGCATCCATTTTGTTGCCAACATTTTATTGCTGAAAGTTCATCTTTTATTGACAGTTAACTGTACACTATAAATAACAATAAGCCACTTGTGCCAACAGCCATTTGAGCTGCATTACTCTATTATTAATATCCCTTGTATATGAATGTGAACATTGTCCAGTGGCCTTTTGTGCACATTCTTCAGTCTTTTTGTGTGACTTTATAGTTAAATGCATTCTGGGCACTTGGTGAAAGGCCACAAGCCACTCTGACTATGGCAGAGAACAGATGCTGTCACTCTGCCAAACAGTCAAAGAGTATTGGTGCCGCCCGGCCTCCCAGAGCAAATCACATCTCCCAATCATCTCCAAGGAAATGTCAGTTCAAGGACAGCTATTTACAGACCTGCTAGATTAAGCCTCTTTCTTTGTATTAACCAGTGAAGATCGAATCAGTGCAGCCATCACAAAGTAACTACTGCAATTTTCTGCTCCATTTTTCTCCCCTTGTTTGTGTTTTTTGAGTCGTTTTTATGGTGTTTTTTCAATCTACTATCCTTGCATGGTTAATCAGAGAAAAACATGGCCGTGGGTATCCTTCCTCATTCCATAAGACTCTCTGCCTGTCTGCCAGGGTGAAAACCTCAGAGCTGTTTGAGAGATGGCGAAACCTGCAGGTGTGTAGATGGGAGCAGAGCAAGGAAGAGACCAGTAATTTCAAGTAAGCATGACTCTCACACATGACTTCAGGTTGCAAACTGCACGTATAGTCCTGAACCTAGAGTCTTAAAAAGCTCAAAAAACATATTTAACATTGTTGTATCAACTTGAAAGATTTCTTAATTTTATAAAAAATGCTAATAAACATGATTTTGAACTGATAACATGTTTCAGAAGTCCACAACAGAAAATCCTAGTTTGTTGTTAAGGGAAGGGTTACCACCCCAGTATTTCTGTACATAATTATTTTCATAAGGTTCAGAAGAAAAGAGAAACAACAAATTGTTTGATTATGCATTTAATATTATATTTGCACTTACAGCAGTGGGGTCTGTGGGATCCCAAGCCATCGTCAACAAAACATAACAGGTTGGTCTTGATGCTGACATGAAGTCTTCTACGATTAAACTAACGCTTGCCTTTTTTTGGTGTCCTTTTAAAGGATGTCTCTGTCTCGCTGCTGTAATGCTCCTTCCTTTTTGTTCACCACCAAGAGGAACACTCCTGCAGGATCCAAGTTGAGATACGAGGTGGACACCAGTGGCATCCTTCCCATCACTACCGAGGTCTTCAAGATGTTCCCAGATGTGAGTTCATCACCTGCTGGTGATTCACGCATATATAAGCATTGCAAACTTACGTTTGAGTGCTTGCCATGTTCCAGCCTATTGACTTTTGTATTTTATCAATGGCCTGATGGTAGTAACCTCATAATAAGATCTATTTGATTTCAAAAGCCCTCCTTTTCTGTCTGACATTAACAAAACCTGTCTGTCTCATCCAGGATATGCCGTATTCCAAATCACAGTACAAGAAATGTGCTGTTATTGGAAACGGTGGCATCATCAAGAACAGCAAATGTGGAAAGGAAATTGACTCTGCAGATTTTGTGTTTAGGTATACAGGATAATATCCTTCAGTGTTTGTTGTGTGAGGGCTGCACAATGATCATTGTGGTGGAAGTTATAAGAGAGCGAATAAGGGAGACCAACAAAGAGAAATTTGTCTTTGTCAATTTATTTAGCTTTTGCACAAAAGCAACAAAATGACAGTCAGCGACTGCCGAGGAATCAATCCTGAGTGCATCCTCACCAGGGTTTTTATTTGCTTAAGAACAAAGAGTCAATAGTTACATTCAATGAAAGGATAGACATCAATGATTAATGAAGGCATTTCCCAAATGAAAGCACACTCTTGTCTCAGACCAACAGGAAATGGTTAATGTGCAAGCTAGGCTATATTTCAACCTTACATAATTGAAGATGTAAATGTGGTATACAGATCAGGCATTATATTAAGAAAGACAGTTCATTTATTGTGTCAGGCGTTTAAGTAGTTCAGCAGGAATGGAGCCAGTCATGCTCTCCACAAAACAGTATAACACAGAGAGTTATTCATTAAATGATCTTTTTTTCCCTCTACAATCATCATAATTATCATAATTATTTTAATCACTATTAAGATTGTGAATATTTATTATGATTATACAATAATTTTGTGAAACAGATTGATTCTGTTGCACTTAGCAAAAAAGGTCCCAAAAATGTACTCTAGACTGAGTAACAATGCTAACACAGCTTTCAATCACATAAAAGAGATTTAACCCTCACTCTGAACACAGTTTCCAAAGGTTTTTGCTACTTTCAGCCTGAGCCGACGTCGGCTCGTGATGGATTTTTTTTTATATGATCATCTGCTCCACACACAGCGCAGGAGTTCACTACTCCGCTCCACTAACATGGCAATTTTCCATTGTTGGGTAGTCACACTGAGCCATGACTTGAGCCAAGCTGGCACGCTGTGAGTGTTGTTCCATTACACAGCATGGCAAAGTAAAATAAGTTTTTTACCTGTTGGAGGTGTGTTATAGCTCTTCATCAGACATATCACTTCGGAGGTTCCTGCTTGTATTATTCCTCCCTGCATTATTTCTAACTGAATGTTAGAATGTGTCCATTTCTCCTCATTAGGAGGGGGGCCTTAAAGAGACAGGAGCTAAGACTGTCTGTTAGAGACAGAGGCTGAACTGAGGGGCTGCATAAAAGGCCAGTGTAAGATAAATAAGGAGTTTTTTGAACGGTGAATCATGCAAAGCTTCTCTAGTGGAGTCCTAGAATAAAAACATAGAGCTGGAAATTAGCATAATAGGTCCCCTTTAAAAGCTCTTGCCTGTGATAGAGCAGTTTATCTGTGAAGTATTGCCCTTAACTGACCAGTCACTAGGCCATGCTCCCTTTAGGTACTGTTGCTACACCAAAATAAAAGAACAGTTTTGTATCTTGTATTGCAGTTGTCACACTGGCAAAATACTGGCAAAATGATTTGTTGTTACATCTAGGGTATTTAATTACCACTAAGCCGTGTGGCTGCATGAGCTACTAATAGGCCACAACCCACTAAATGCTTTGTTTGCCAACACCACAAAATAATGCAGTGTGAAATGCTCCTTGTCCCTGGAAGTAGTACGAGGTACTACTGTGGGCTGTAAGCTAATTGGCAGCAGCTTACATTAGAGCAGAGAGACATTCATTCTTCACACTTTTTCTTTTGTGCTTTTGGCTGTGGACACCCCCCCGAACTTTTTATATAGACAGGATAACTTTTAATACAACCATATGCACACCACTTCAAAATATGTAGAAGTCTAAACTTTGACATTGCTTTTATGGTTGCTAAGCTATGATTGGACAACTGCTGCTCAGTAGAGGGATTTGGCAACTGTCAAGGAAGTTTAATTAATTGTAGAAGCCCAAATCCTGATTGCAACTATTATATGATCAATTGTGCAGCTCTACATTCTGTCTCACAAGCATGCTTAATTTATAAAGTCAAATCAAATGCATTTGAATTTTTGGCAATAGTAACAGTGGACTTTTATTTTCTTTTTCAAAGATGCAACATACCACCCATCAATGAGAAGTACTCAGCTGATGTTGGCACTAAAACAGATCTGGTGACAATAAATCCAAGCATTATTACTGAGAGGTACTGTACATATAAGTCAGAGTGTGAAATCAGATCACTCAATCTCTGTCACTTCAGTTTTCTTCTCTTCTCGCTTCTTGTATCTCATATTTCACTTCCTCTGCACTCCAGATTTCAGAAGCTGGAGAAATGGCGGAGACCATTTTTCGAAGTACTCCAGAATTATGAGAACTCCTCAGTAGTTCTTCCTGCCTTCTACAACACCCGCAACACCGACGTATCTTTCAGAGTCAAGTACATGCTAGATGACTTCGACTCCCAGAGAGGCGTGTTCTTCTTCCACCCGCAGTACCTACTCAACGTGCAGCGTTTCTGGGCAGTGCAGGGCGTCCGGGCCAAGCGTCTCAGCAGCGGCCTGATGCTCGTCACCGCCGCATTAGAGATGTGTGAGGAAGTCCACCTCTACGGTTTCTGGGCGTTTCCCATGAACCCCTCCGGCATCTTCATCACTCACCATTACTACGACAACGTCAAACCACGACCGGGCTTCCACGCAATGCCTCATGAAATTTTCAACTTCATTCACATGCATACTCGTGGGATCATTAATGTACACACAGGGCAGTGCACGTGATCACTCATTCCTTTACTTTAACGTGACCTTTTACTTTCACCTTTTACTTTTTTTAAGAGCAGGTTTACCTGTTGTGTTTTATTTCAGTGAATGACATGGTTCACTATTTCTTCCCTATTTAAAAAGAGAGTTGGTCTTCGGAGTGTACACATCTTCACTGTCACTACTTCAACTACATGTTGAAGGTTGCTTTCGTTAATTGCCAACATAGCTCTCTTTTCGATGTGTACTTTGTTTTCTCAGCCAATCAAATCACTGTGGTTATCTCCGACTCTCTGACCATAGGATGCTTGTTTTTAATGTGAAAAGTGGTCTTCATAGTGATGTTGTTTCTGTGAAGTTTTCTAGTGGCTCTGCTGTACAGAGGTGTTGTTTTCTACCCAATGTTGCACAGATATTTACGCTGAAACAGGGCCGCAGTGGGTGTCTTGTGACCCCTCATTTCACCTCTTCTTCTTCTTCTTCTTCTTCTTCTTCTTCTTCTTCTTCTTCTTCTCTCTTTATCTCAGACACTCTGTGGGTGTGGCAGCTTTTAATGTTTGTGTGAAACAAAGCCTGAACCTTGATATTAAGCAAATGTGAAAAAAAAATACGAAAAAAACATAAGAAGTAACATCCAGTTGTCTACTTTTGTAATCTATTTCCTATTCACCACGTTCACTGGGTGAATATTTTAAACTCTATTGAAATGGCCTGTTTTCAGTGGCCTTTCTCTCCCATTTGAAATTTTCCTCTGACATTTCTGGTGAAAAGGTTGTGTGAGAAGAGGTGACGATGTTTTTTTTTTTATATTTGTTTGTTTTCTCTTTTGGCTTTTAATGGTTTTGGACAAAAGCCAGATAAATATTTTACAGTGACACCACCTCAGCAAAACGTTCAAGGCTGTCCAAATTGGAAAGAAACAGATCACTGTTGAGTGACCCAGCCTCTTGTTGTCATTCATGTCTTAAGCCATGCTGCCTTATGATATCGAACCCCTCTACTGTATATGATATGCAATGCACCCATGTGTTTTGCTCATCTACAAATATAATTAACGCCAAACGAAATATTAGTTTTTCTCTCTTAAATCAAAATTCATTTAAGATTCAATAAGATAAAGAAGTCCATGTTCAGTCTTTGGCTTATATTCTATTGGATTAGTGAAGTCTTACGCCCCGTAAACTCCATAATCATGTAATGCTCTGCATGACTTTGCTCTATACTTAGCTTTGTGTGTGCCTGCTTCAATGATCACTGAAATATGTTTACACTTAAGCCTCTACTTAAGCTCACAGTGCTTTTGGAGATATTTACACAAACCTTTTCACAAAAAGGTGAATGGATTTGTCCAGTAGAAATGTATTATAGTGAATGCAGTTCGCATTGATTCTAGATGCAAGAATGAAGGTTGCTGCCCCTTTGTGAAGTGCTATAACACTTTTACTACTACTGTATTATTTCACCTTCCCCTTTGAACTGTGAACATTCAGTTTACATTCATGCATTTAAGCATCGTGCATTTAAGCACCAGAAAGAAATTGTTTCATTTTGTTTGTTTTGTTTTGTTTTGTTCAAATGTTTCAAGAGAGAAATACCGCAACTGTAATTTAATATTTTGTCATTCCTCTGTTCATGCTCTACTGCGCACTTGTCCATTTTTTTTCATTTATATTTGATTGCTAATAAGATTTAAACATAATTATCATTTACAAAGTGATATGAGTTCAGCAAATATGAACACCAAAAAATGGTTGTGCAGACACAACTGAATCAAGAATGAGGAAAGGAATGAAACTGGTCTGTGTACTGAATGGAGGTAATATATATACACAGTGCTTCTTAACTGACTCTGGATCATTCTTTATACTGGTACGGTGTTTGTAAATAAATTTGTTTGGATTTTCTCACTTGTATGTTTGTGGATTAATTATTATTGTGTGTGTCTAAGTGTGTGAGTGAGGATAAATACATATAACATACCATTTATAAAATATTTACTTCATTTCCAGACTTGATGGTGCACAGTGCGCTGACTATCACATCTTCTGCCTGTTGAGGGCCACAAAGGACACAAGGTGCTAAATTAACTGCCTCATTTCAAGCCAGTTAACCTCTAGTTTGTCTGCTCCAATTAGCTCCTTAAGCAAAGCTACTGTCAACACTTAAATTATTAAGCAGCAGCCGGTGTCAGTGTCATCGCACTGACTGACTCGGTGACGGATGGCTGGGACTTCTCTATCATATCTGAGTTGTAACTGTTGAGATCTTCATTTTCAACACTGTCTGGCAAGCACAAGACAAGTGAATGGATCCTCTCAAAATTACCATCTGGGATGCAATTGAGGATTTGTGATCAAATTTGGTATAATTTAATATTCCCATCCAGCTATAGTCATACCTCCATGGAGCATGCCAGCTATTCATGAATCCATCACTATTATAAGTCCTTAGTTAGTTAATTACTAGTTTCAAACTAGTGATTAACCAAATCAGGATGCACCATTAACACTTGAAATGTCTAGTAAAAATGTTCAAATCGGTTGCTAGGAATTGTCTGTAGAAAAAAGGTCTAACAAGCAACAAACTATGTAAACAAGAAATCACTGTAGCAACACAAGCTATAACTTCCAAATATAACAGTTTTAGGGGCCAAAAGATAAAATAAACTTTATTGCCAATCTTTTGTAACAGTGTATGACGTGATGTTTTATTTATCTGCATACCTGGAGAAATATGTGTGCTTTAGAATGAGTTATATATTTATGCAGTTTGCTATAAGAGGAAAATATCTGATTATGCTAAGCTAACTGTCATTATTTTAGTCATTTAGTCTAATGATATTGGCTTAAAGTTTTGTAAGTTGAGGTATATTGTCTCAGTAACTAATAAATAAACTAATATTCTTTTACTCTTCAATCTAAACAGGTCATGTTAGCAAGCTAACGTTAACTTTGTTAGTTGGTTCCTTCAGCTATATGCCACAGTGCCAGCAGTTTCAATTTAGTGATGCTTAAATTTCCATCTGGTAAACATGCACCAAAGAAAGTTTCTAGCCTCTTGGTTTGCTTCATCGTTGTGCAGCTCACTGAATATGTGTCGTGGTGTTTCTCCCACTGGCCCTGTCCGTGAGTTCAAGTTTAGCACATAGACTTTACGATTTGTGATGATGTTGCAGATTTTAAAATTGATTTTCTCGGCTCAAGTAAAGTTTTACAAACAGTTGAATAACTAAAAGCAACAAATAGTTGAAATACTTCACTAGTGATGGTTAACTAATGGCTGAACAGTAGCTATGAAGCATTGTAGCTAATAGGCAAGTTAGCTAAAAAAAAATAATAAAATGATAAATAAAATGGTAAAATGGAAATCATTATGACAATATCAACTTCATATATTCACTTCAAATGAACAGATTTGTGACATGACAGGTGACAGGTGTCCAGCTCTTCATTAACCACTGTATATGACTGATACCAGCTTCTGTTGAAAAGTTTGGTTAATTAAGATGGCTGAATATGAGACTCTCTGACCTGGACAAAACAACCACAAGCAAGTTCAGGTAAGTTTTTTCTCATGACTTACATTATTAACATACAGTTATATTTTGTTTTAACACAGGAGAAAGATATTTTAAAACAACAACAACAACAACAAAAAACTACTGGCCTATTAGGTAGTTCAGCAGGAAATTAAGAGAGGATTACATGGATAGAAACCAGAAACCAGATAATTTATAATGTCACATCTGATCATATTACATATATGAAGTCTTGCATGGAGGATTTAATGTCTTTTATTTTAGTGGAATGATTCCTCGGTTCCCCGGGTCAAATGAGGTTTGACTCCCTGCTATCATCTGTGGGTTGGGTAATCTGATGTTGAAAGATCAATATGACCAAACGCTGCCCTTGATGCCTACATTAACAGGTGTCAGGTGGCAGCAATAAGGCTAATGGGATGATTTGGCTCATAGTCAGGTGCAGATGTGCATGCCAATGCAATAGAACTGCAATATAAATGAATAGAGGAATTTCTGCTTATGAAGCACAAACCTGTATGTAATGCAAAAAAATATTCTGTTGTTTTTCTTCATTTTTCATGTGATATTAAATTTAAATGAGTTTCTGTAATAAATAAAATTATACAGGGCAAAAAATGCTTAATAACTCAACATTGTTCTCATGATTTTAGCTTTTTTTCAACAGTTATTATATACATCATTACAGTGCTACAACTTCATTATCATTATTACATTATTAATAATTAATAATTATTTCCTCATTATTAAATTATTATAATTTCAAGATTTTTTTTTTGCTGAACATATGATGGGATGGGAGAAACATGTTTGTATATTTCTGTTAGGTACCTCTTGACTAGTCTTACATTTGACCTGTTTGAAATCAGCATTTTACATGAAAATGTGTAAGACATGAAAGGTCTGATTTGTACTGATTACTTTACAATTTTTTGTGGTACTGAGGAATGGGCTCACATTTGAATGTACCTTGAGGAAAACCTAGAGGTCATGATGATTACTTTGCCAATTTTCCCTGATTATTATTATTATTATGTAGCTCTAAAATCAGAATTAATTTTCTTGCTTTTATCTTTTAATACATAACCAAACATCAGTTTATCTGTCAGTTTTGAAATGAGTACTGTAGATTCACTACCAATATGTGATATGTGATATGTGAAACTTTATTATTCAGAGGGGACAGCAGATGAAAATGTGTCAAACACATTTACATTTAATTGATGTTATCCACAATACATAAAATGAATGTTAACTAATTATAAATACAAAACAGTGGTTAGAGGCTACAAGCTCAAATAGCTGTATGAAGTAAGAATAGTGGAAAAAGATGTTGTGTCCTATGGTGGTCACTTTGAGCTCTACTAAACTACTAAATACTCAACTTATCTAAATACAGTTAATTTTCCAGACATTATTTTACTGTAATTAGCACTGATGTATAATTTAATTTTGGGAAATTTACTTTTTTGCATTCTTATTGAGAGTTAGATCGATACCTCTCATCTGTCTTTTAAATATGAAACCACAGCCGGGAGATGGTTATCTTAGCTTAACATGGAGACTGGAAGCTGGTGGCAACAGCTAGCCTGGCACTGTCCGACGTTTAAAATAATCTGCCTGGCAGCACCTGTAAAGCTCACTAATTAACATGTCATATACTGTATTGTTTGTTTCCCCCCGCTGCCAGTCTTTATGCTAAACTAAGCTAACTGGCTGCTGCTGCTAGCTTCATATTTAGTTTTGTACACATATAAGAGAGGTGTCGATTTTCTCATCTAATTCTCAGCAAGACAGCAAATAAGCCCATTTCCCAAATGGCAAACTATTCCTTTAACTTGGATGAAATCTGCCATAAAGAAAATGAATCAGTGCTACATGGATATTTACTCATTTATTGTAAATCTTACAATACAGCCAATATGTTGCAAGTCAATTTCTTGACAGGACTTGTCAAGGTTACAGGATCCCTAAATGTGATTTGAATGTGATTTATACGCACATCAATGTTTTGTTATATCAGAATAGAAAAAGAGGAGTAGTTGAGGAGTAGAGTAGTAGTAAGAGAGAGTTTGTGCGTGTGTTTGTGTGTTTATTTGTGTGTGTCTGTCTGTCTGTCTTTGTGCGTGTGAGTGAAGGTAAAAGCGAGACACCCCCGGCCCGTAAAGCGATCCTGACACCATGAATAATGGAGCGTGCCGTGGCAGAGAGGATAAGTTCTCTGTGCAAGGCTCCTTTTTCACAGGGCTTTCTCCCGTGGGTCACATGAGTGCTGAGGTGACAGTAATTTTTCATGAGTAGTGTGTGTTGGTTGTATGGCCGTACTACCCAGGTAGGACACATCCAGGCAGCCATCACTCCCTCTGCCTGTCCTGAGTCTGTGCCTGCAGCCGCACACACTCAGGCGGCTCTGAACCCCACGATCCCAGAACCTCCCTGCAGCCAAGGGTCAAATGAATTGTCTTACACTATTAGAAACTCAAGGCAGCACTTACGAAACTAAAGGCTAGGGAAGTGGATGAATAAAAGATGCCGTCGAAACAGAAAAAATCCACAGCTTCGGAAGAAACCGAAGAGGTTGATGACGAAGTGGAGGAAACAGAGCCAAAGTTAAAGGAGAAGAGCAACGGTGTGACCTGTGAGGACACCACAAAAGGAGAGAAGGGTAGGAAGAAACATAAGAGCGCAGAGAGCTCTGATAATCAGGAGGCCTCAGAGAAGAAAGAGAAGAAGAAAAAAGAGGGAGAAAAGGTAAAAGAGAAAAAGAAGAAAAAGAAACCGGATGAGGATGCCGAAGGTGATGCTGTGATTGAAAATGAAGACGGAGATGGCGAGCAGAACAATAATGACCCCATCACCAATTCTAAAAAGGAAAAATCAGGGAAAGTCAAAGAGGAAGTGACTGAGGGAACAAAGGAGGAAAAGAAGAAAAAGAAGAAGAAATCCTCCACAGAGAATCTAGAGGGGGACGAGGAGATGGGCTCCAAGGAAAAGAAGTCTAAAGATGGCAAGAAGAAGAAGAAGTCTCACAATGATGATGATGAGGAGCCCTTGATGGAGGAGCAGGAAGAGGAGGAAGACTCAAAGAAAAAGAAAAAGAAGAAGGCAAAGAAGGGATCTGCTGACAGTGACGAAGATAAAAAGAAAAAGGGGAAAAAATCCAAAATTAAACAGGTGGACTATGCTGCAATCTACCAGAACGAGCTGCTGAACTACCACACAGACTCATCTGATGGATATGAGGATGAGTACTACAAAAAGAAAGGTAAGGATTTGTGATCATTGAGCAGACAGAGAAGCCTCACATGATAAACGTAAGGTAAGTCTCAGCAATCTTACATACAGTATGTACCTACCCGTTGAAGTGTTCCACCAGATCAAATCTTGAATACAGATTTCCTCTAGTGCCCTTTAGCTTTCAGCAAGAGCAGCCTGGGGAATCCCTCTGTGATTGTTCTTGGGTGAAAGCTCAGTTATGTTCCACATGAATGGAGCCAAACAGTGGCCCGGGGGTAGACAGGTGCTGGGTGCTGTCCCAGTCGCAGTGGCTAGGGGCACGGCTGGGAGCCAGAGAAAGTTTCTTTAAGCAGATCAGAGGTTTCTAAACAGACCAGAACCAATGGGAGGCTGCAAAATATTGTGTTCCTCTGTGCCATAGACCTCCTTTGTTGTCCAAACACTATTATAAAAAGCATGTCAATGAGCCACACCTTTGCACTTTCCTAAAGAGTATGGGCATGTTAGTTTGTTAAAAATAGCTCAAAGACTAACAACAATGATAATGTTTTCAGTCTCTGGAGAGTAGTTCTGTGTAAGGCAGATGCATACATATCACAACTTCTTGACTTTGAACTTAAGTAACAAAGTGAAGAGGTTGTGATACGTAGCACAAGCTAGCAAAGCTCTGTAAATGGAACCACATTCCTGCGCATGCTCAGTGACGTCTATCTTACACAGAACTATTCTCCTGAGACTGAAAATGTGTTCACTGTTATTTGGACTTGTCCGTATGCTTCAGGGCCAAGGAACATGCCTCTCAATGCAACAGAGTTGCTCATTGATGTGTTTTTAATAGTTTTTGGACAACAGAGGTCTATGGCACAGAGGAATAAGATATATCAGGCTTTGGATACACACAGAATACTTGTAAGAAGAATCAGTTTGTTGTTGGTTTGGCTATTCTGACAAGAACAGAAAAGATATACACTTCTAATTACTGATTACAGGTGTAACATTAGTTCTGTGCTGCTCAGCTGTGTTGGAGCTGAATTAGACCACCATCCACTGAAAATCATCAATTAGGTTTGTATCATCATTTGAAAAATCTTCTCTCAAAGGTCTACTTAGTACCTTTTTGCAAGCTTTCAAACATTTGCAGTTGAAATCTCTGGCAAAATCTATTAAGAGGACCTTTACATTTCGTTATATTACTCCTCCTCCCAAGGTCAAGAATAAATCTCAATGCTCAAATCATTTAAAATGTTCAAGATGAGAATGGTAACATGCATATTGTTGCAGCATATTAAAGCTAAAATCTGAATGCAGTGAAATTGTACTGTGTGAAACCAGCACTGACTCAGTAATTTACTTTAGTTACTGCTGATTCCCATAAACAAACTCTTAAAAAACAAAAAAATCAACACAACATGGGAAAGTTTTTGATAAACATCTGCAAAGTCACAAAATGTTTATTGACAACATATTTGTTGTTGCAACTCTCCTTATGCAATATCTGCTTGTAACGGCTAAAACATGATGTTTTGATTTTATTACTGTGTTTAGACACTCAGCAATTTGTTAATGATCCACTTCTTTTTACAGGTTTTGGAAAGATTCTGGTCTTGTTTAAATATTTTTAAAAATTCGACAGTGACTTTATAGCACAAGACAGGACGTATTTACTTTAGAGCTAAACTGAAACCACAATTTTTCCTTAACCTTTTTTATTTGTCTAAACCTAACCATTCATGGGGCTCAGGATGCAAACTGCAGACTCCAGTATCAAAGTTCTTTCTCCCTGACAGAAAAAGTGCTAAAAATTTGACATTTCAGTCTACTTTATACCATCTGCACTGCTACCACACAAGAACCACTTTAGTTTAATGTACTTTTAGCTCCTCATCTGCAGTGCAGATGAGAAAAGGAGTAATAAGTATCATTGTTGGCTGGACTGGCCACAGACCAACCATTGATCAGCTAGCTAAGTGTTGGAGGCTGCTACTCCTTCAGTATGAATTGGCATGAGATGATGGAAGTGGAGGATAGCAACGCAACACAAAATAACTATGTTTCCTGTTCCAAGCTCTGATGCTCTCAGCTCTCGTGTTAAATGCAGCAAAGTTGGCTAATCTCTGCTATACCGTCTCCTCCTCTGCCGTCCAATGTGATCAAATCTATTGCTGGCAGCGCTGTCCGCAGCCAGCAGGATTTGACCCAATCTTGTTTAGCATCAGTGTCAGTGATACATGTCTGAGTTTGCGTCTTTGTTACGTCTGACTCTGTCTCTCCAAGGAGTTTATCAAGGGTCAGTCTTACCAGTCCAGGGTCTATCTGTTTTTATCAAGTGTATCTCCTTCTCTTTAATCAGCTTTTAATCGGTCTGCTCACTGTTAATTAGATCTCCATGTTCCTTTGGTCAAATTACTTTTTTACCAGGTCTCTGCCTCTCCTTTCCTCCTCTCCTGGGTGTTTTTTTTAAAGCAATCTGTCTTTCTGTAGCATTCTTGTGCACTTATAAGTGATTAACATGAAAACACATACGACATGGGACAGTACAAATAGGAGAAGCAAAGAGAGCCAGACAATAACCCAAAGAAAACAACAACATGAACAAGATAATAAAAAACTAAAATAAATAAATAAAATTTTGGCTTAATACTAGATGCATGTGTGGTGTGTGTGTGTTAGTGTTAGGTATTATGTGTTAGGTGTGTTTGTGAGTAAGGATATAGAGGGGAAAGAGCCGAGAGAACAAAAGACAAGAAAGAGATAAAGGAAAGCTGCTGTAGGGGGGATCTCTGGTGGGGTCCCAGGGACGAAGAGGTGCAAGGGTGAAACCAGATTGAATCAGGACAGAATTTTTTCTCCCGCCCTCTCCACTCCTATCCAACCACTTCTTTATATAGTTTGTTTGTGCTTGTCAGTCCATAGTCCCCTTTCTCTCTTCCTCCCCCTCAATTGCTCTCACTGCTCTCTCCTGCTTTAGGTCGCTCTCAGACTCATAGGAAGTTGCCGGCCTGTTGCAGGTTAGATACCCTCTAGAACAGCCCCCCATCCCTACAGGAGGGGTCTGAAGAGCATCTTTCTATTTAAATGGGGTTAAACGGGGGAATAGGCCTTCAGATACCAAGCTGTCCAAACCAGTCAAGACTCCTGAGCCCCCTCAGCTTCCTGGGCCTGGTAGGAGATGGTCCAAGCTATCTTTTTGGTTTTCAGAAATGACACAGAAGATAGATAAATAAGTATGCAAACTAGTCAGAGAATAAAATAAGTACATAGAAAAAAGAATCAACACCACAATCATGTTTTTTTTTTATTGATCTACAATATTTCAATATATGAGCTCATTCAGTTCACCACTTCTCTGATCTTTAATCCAAAACATTGCTTAACCTACAGGCAACCAAGTCTTTATGCCATTTAAACAATCCTCCTCTGTTCAGACTGGACACCACTTTATCCTCCATTGTTTCTCTGACAAAGAGAGAAAGATAAAGTTCGACCTAAAGTCTCATAGCTCACGTGAGTGTCCCATACCTTCCAGTCTGTCTTACATAACCGCAGGAGAGAAGAGTAATGCAGCAGGACTATAGAATTACCATTGTATAAGCCTAAAGCTATTGAGTCACAGGCAACAGCCAATAGCTGACTAATCTCCTGCTGAAGATTTAATGTTGTTACTGTAACTCAAACAAAGGCAGTTTCGCAGCTGTGACTTTTAAAGGCTTGTCCAACAAAATATTAACTTTGTGTGTAGATGATGGGGATCACAAATTATTTGGTGATGAGGTTCATGGTAATAAAAGTTAAGTAAAAAATGACTGACACAATCGATCAGCCTATAGCTACAGACCAAAAGAAAGATCTACAAGTGCAAATTTCCAACATACAAACACCCACAATGACACAAACCGGGGCAGATTTTACAGACTGCTAAATTGTCATCCTGTTTACCATCAGTGTGGTGACTTGGTCAGACGAAGAGACACATATGTGAAATGTGAGAGAGGCTTGACTGGTGCATTACACCAGACATGGATTCTCTGCAGATTCGCCGCATTGAATTCCCTGGCAACCGAGCATGGAAGGAAACATAATGCTCTCTAATGTTTATAGATTATTTGACACTGTCTGAGAATGTGACTTTGGGTTTGTCCTTTAGTTCAGCTTTTGACTCTTGAAATGATTGAGGGTTAGATGTTTCAGATTCTCCAGCCCGTCATTAAGGGATTGTGGATTTCTGTCATGATGTTGGCAAGCATTGTCATCTCCTCGTCTCTTTCTAATCTCTATTTTCCCTCTCTCTTTCCAGTGTATGAGGTGGTCACTGTCACGGGTGATGTAAAGGGAGCCGGGACTGATGCTAATGTGTTTGTTACTCTTTTTGGAGACTTTGGCGTCACGCCCAAGGTTCACCTGGCAAGCAAGTGAGTTTTAATAAGGAAGACTCTTTAAAACTCTCAATAAACCTCTCTGCTCTGATTCTTTAAATATTTTTTTTATATCAGGCTTTAAATGTAATGATGTAGTTTTGAGCCAATTAGATTTCATCCTGTTTAATTTTGTATAATCAGAACTTTAGATACTTAAGCGCAAGAGCAATATTCTTTTTCTGTGTCAGTTATTAATTGTTAATGTTTTCTATTCCTCTTTGATCTTTCAGCACAGAAAAGAGGTATTCTATAATCGACCTGATAAAGAATGGTTATGATTCTGTCCTTGTGTTGGGTTTTATTGTGCACATAACACTGTATGAGAGAGCATTCCTGTTCAGCATTAACCTGATGACTCAATCTGCACAACAAGAATCTCTTTAACCTGTTTGTCAAAACCATATTGACCTGATCTGAAATTTAAAATCCAGGTTAATAGCAGAGGTCGTGTTATGGTGCAAGAATCTCTCTTCTATACAGTCGTATAAAGTGTCGGACACAGAATATCTGGAGTAAGGAGGAACTATGTGACATGGCCGGTCTTCTTTTCCATTCAGAGGCAAATGAAAGAAGACCACGATGTCATTTCTGTGGATGATCAAATGACTCTCAGGGGATCTTATCAGCAGCAGGCTCCCTTTATCTCTGCACACTTTGATTGACAGATAGGGTTACCTGTGCAGTGTATAGGATATACCAACTTATTGTGAGCCACGCTGGACCATGTCACTCACACCTTGTGGTGGTCTCATTCATCCACTTTAGACAGCATCAACATGCCATGTATTCAGTATCTCCATGCTGTGTGACTGTAGTGTTGCTCAGCTGATGAAGTACCATACATGGACGTTGATGAGTTTTGACATATTGTAAACATATTGCATAGTAAGGAGTTTCACCTTACTCCAATGTATATTAGGTCCTGCCTGTATTGTGTAATGATCGATTCGAACTTTACAACATCATACAGGTGAGGGAGGGTTGCTATGGATTCTAGCATATTTGCCCGATTGAACAATCGAGGCAGATTAAAGATGCAACTCTTTGGAAATTCAGTGTAATTACCAAACATCCAAATTGCATGAATTCCAAAGTTTGCATCGGGTTTGCTTTTCCTCATTTCCCACAGGTGATTTTACACAGAAACAGACAATGAGGGCATGTATTCATGTGTGCCAGACAGTATTTCATTCTTGGCAGTTTTTTTACAGTATATGGCACCATGCACCTCAATTATGCAAGCCTTGGCCTAGTCCGTTGGTTGAGCATTGAAGGGAGAGGAGAACAGATGCGGATGTGGGTCAGAGACAAAGCCAGGTATTCTCTGTTAATGGAAAAGAGGGCCTCCGATTCACTGTGCTTGGCAGAGGGGGTCTGTTGTGTGCACAGGCCCGGTTCGTCTCAGTAAGGGGTAGAAGTATGTGGAGGAGGAGGGAGCGTTGAAATGGCCGAGCTATAGGAGGTTTCAGATTATACCACTGCCATGAGACCACCAGCGTACCCTAAGCCGGATCAGTCAGGAGATGTAATTTACTGTTCAAGAGCTCAGTTCTTGTTGTCTGTCTCAACTATGCCCCCCCCGTAATCTCTCTCGATCTCGAGTATCTCTCTCTCTCTCTCTCATACATACACATACATGCTCTTAATTAAACTACAATTCATTTTCCACATTTCCTCAATTCACAGAAGCCGAACTGCATTTGAGAAGAATAAGACCGATGTTTTCCGTATTAAAACACACTATGTGGGGCCTCTGAAGAAGCTGAGGTAAAGTGTGCTGACTGTGATCTTCATATATATATATATATATTACACATATATACTATAATGCCCTTTTAATGTTTGCCTGGCTGCAGGAGATACTGAGAATGCACAGCTACAGGTCACAGTTTATGTTTTATAGTTATACCTCACACAGGATAACAGCAGCTTAAAAAGGGGATCACACAGGAATATTTCTCACTTTTTTTCCAGCTGTGCTGGCCATCAAAGGATTTTGTCCGGTGACAGAAGGTTAAGCCCCATCTGTTGTTGGGAGTTAGTGTCTTACTCCAGAGGAGTTACATCACAGCCACCAGACATGAACAGTGTCATGAGGCAGCAGGATGCATTTTAAAGTGTCAGATTGCAAAAAGTAGACATGATTCAGGTTCAGAAAATGTAGAATTATGTTGCTCTTTTTCCTCAGCATGTTCTACAGTATTTGACAAAACAATCCCAACGCAAGAGCCGTTTGTTTTATATTTTTTAAAGGTATCACACAATTTGCTTAGCTGTCATGGAGATGGATCTGTTGTACAAACAAACAAACAAACAAAACACAACAACAAAGCAATTTAGAGTGGAGACTTTTCAGCTCATATTAAACTGCAGTTATATCATCCTGCAGCAGAATTAGCCAGAGGTGCTGAAGTCCATAAAAACCTTTAAGAATATGCATGCTCACCAGTCTACCTTTAATATGGTAGCTCTTTGTAAATTGGGTGCATTATTCATGTATGTTATTCTTGGTCAGTCCTCATATTTCTGGTATGTCTGAACCATACAGCTTTGAGGATAAATAGCACCTGCATCTCTTCACAACTTTTTGTTATTTATCAATACAATAATTAAAGCAAACTAAAAAAGGATTTGCGCATGTGATATGTTATGATTACCTGCAAGGTGAATTTATGCCACACTATGAAACTATTTTGATTTCCCCAGGATCGAGCATGACAACACAGGGATGAATGCCAGCTGGTTCTTGGACAGGGTGGTGGTGACTGACATGAACCGGCCCCATCTGCGCTTCTATTTCGCCTGCAACAACTGGCTGAGTCGAGAGGAGGGTGACAACTTGTTTGTCAGGGACCTGCTGGGCAGCCTGAACCCCATGGATGTCCCGAAATGTAGGTTACTCTAGGACAAATACATAACACAAAGCAGAAACAAAGGTTCACCAAGGTTAAAACAAAATAACAATTGAATACAATTCCAAATGCCTTCACTTTTACGGGAATTTAACCACAAAAATAAAGTCCAACTGTAATTATGATGCTTGTTTTTCTTTCTGTAACAGAACACAGATCTGCTCTGTAAATCATGTCCTTTGCTCTACTTTGAGGGGAAAAAAACAAACAGTAACCAAAAGACGAAGAGAACTTCTTTCCATACAACCAATCAAATTGTTTCATTTTAAGCCCTATTTGTAATCGGTAACATCACCTTCACTTTTTTGAACAACAACCCACATTAGATTTTAGATAATGTCTCCATCTGAACTACAAACATGAACATGTCTTTTCATGCGCTGTAGCTTGCTGAATGAGCAACTAAATAAGCATTCACTGAGGGAAAGTACACTGTTACCGTCAATTTGTAGGCTACGTAGCTAACTAGCTAGTCAGCACATTGAACAGCTTTAAAACTTGCCTGCTGCAAATATCAAGATCAAGTTTAGATGCTGGTGCCCTTATCTCTCCACATCTGTTGACCTCTGTGTCAATCAAACACCCTCATTCAGAGGGAAAAGGATCATTACTGATGCATACAAAGCCTTTTTTGTTTTCTTCATTTCAATCATACGATTACTTTAAAAATGACTTTGACATGATATTTGACTGCAAAAAAGTAATTTCAGTTGAATTTTAAATCGCCCAAAAAGCTGGCAAATGATTTGGTACTCAAGCTTAAGTGACAATATTCTTGATTTTGTTGATTACAGACGATAAGTATAGTGCTATAAGTGTAGGCTGTGTTGAAAATTGCTGGTTCTTCTTGACACACATACAGTACATTTCCACCTATCACCTCACTTCACATTTGACACTATAATTACATTAAACTATTGTTTTTTACAAATTTAATTTTTCGCCCTAAATGATCTGAGTATTAATCAAATGAATGGAACCAACTACAGAGGACTTTAAAATCTGGGCACCATCAATACCAGACAAAACTTCTTCTTTTTTTTTACTCGCAGATCTTACTAATGTTTCAGGTTGTAATTGAATTCCATCCTAGTGTAATCCTCAGGTAAACCAGCCCATGTGCCCTCTGTTGCAATGTGATCTAACATCTCAATACCTAAAGTCAGTCAAGCAGAGCGTCATGAAGCCAAGGCTCAGAGAAAGACAGGTTGTGCTGTGAGGGAGTGGTCACAGCAATATGGCTGTAACAAACACAACACACACACATGGTTATGAATATTTAACCTGGAAACCGTCTCAGTGTGGATTAGCAAGGAACCTGCATAATGACAATAGAAGTTCATCCGGTAATTTCGAGTAGTGATAATTATGTAACTTGTCCAGGCAGTAAATTGGTTTTGGTGTATTGTTTACATACGTCAATCACCCTTCACATTATAATCTGGTTTGCAGCGAATAAATACATAGTGAGTGTGTTCACTGCTGACATGAAGGGAAGTGGGACTGATGCCGATGTCTTCCTGAATATCTTCGGAGAGAATGGCGACACAGGTGACACTGATACTCTACAATATTATATCTTCACTATGATTTCAATGTGTTTCATTTTCATACCAAATGCTTTGTTTTGTACTTCGACAGGCGAGAGACGACTGGACAGTGACAAAGACAACTTTGAACGAGGCTCAGAGGACAAGTTTACGATAGAGGCTCCAAACCTGGGAAGGCTGAGGAAAATCACCATTGGCCACAACAACAGAGGTTCATCAGCTGGATGGTTTCTAGATAAGGCGTGTGCTTCCTTCACATTCATATGCATGTTTCATTTTCGTGCACAAAAGGAAACATGTCTTAGTAACTGCCAAAATACCTTCAGTCCCATTTGGCTTAACAACTTTAAAACATCTGTATTTATCATATTTTTTCACTCATTTTTCCTTTAATTTGACACCTGTCTGTGCATACACTTATGCTGGTATGTGCTATGTATCTGTCCAGGTGGTAATTGATGACATGGGGAATAAAGAAGTGTATGAGTTTGCAGTTAATCGCTGGTTTGCTATGGATGAAGATGATGGCAAAATACAGAGGGATGTGTTGGTTGGATCTTTGCAACCAATGGGTGAGCATATTGTCCCTATAGACAAAGAATAATTTCTACTGTTTAAAGAAATAATCAGACCTCATTCCATCTGATTCCGTGTTTTGCATCTGTATTTTGCTTCTGTATCTACACAGGAATTGTGTACAATGTACAAGTGATGACTGGAAATGTGAGGGGTGCAGGCACCAACTCAAAGATCCACATGGTCATGCATGGCTCCAAAGGCTTAAAAAACAGCGGTAAAGTCTTCCTGGAGGGTGGTGCTTTTGAGCGTGGTCTCATCGACATTTTCAATGTGGAGATTTGTGAAGTGATCAGCCCGCTCAGCAGGGTCACCATCGGACATGATAATGGAGCTGTTGGTGCCGGATGGTACTGTGAAAAGGTACTTCACATCTGTTTCTGGTAACAGAGAGATTCTTAAAGTTTCATTCACCCAACAAGCACCCATTTCCCTTTTAGGTGGTGATATACTGTCCGTTCACGGGCATTGAGCAGACATTTCCATGTGGGAAGTGGCTGGATGAGGATGAAGGGGATGGATTGATTGAGAGGGAGCTGTATGAGATGGTCTCTCTCAGGCAGAAGAAACAGAAGAGTGGGTGGCTTCATTCTCCCCACAGATCACACATATTCTATTTATAGAAAAATAATTCAATTAAGTCACATTTTACTGAATTACATCCTATACAACAACGTGTTGACTGCTGATTAAGAGCAATTTGAATTCTTACAAACTACTCTTCTTTTACTCCAGAGTACCCATGGTCCCTGTGGATATGGACTTCAGATGTGAAGGGGGCAGGAACAGATGCCCAAGTGTTTCTGCAGATCTATGGAGAGAAGGGCAAATCTGATGAGATCAAATTGGAAAACAACTCAGACAGTTTTGAACAAGCCCAGCTTGATAAATTTGTTGTAAGACCCTTTTCTTCTTCTACTATTTAGTATGTTGATATATGTAAAGAAAAATATGTAAATATTCAGATAAATCCTTTTCAAAGTTTCTCGTTTTTTTTTTTTTTTACTTTTTGAAATCATTGTAGATTGAAATGCCAGACATTGGAAGACTGCTGAAACTGCGCATCTGGCATGAGAAGAGACATCCATTCGCTGGCTGGCATTTAGCGAGGGTGAGACCCATTGCTCTGTCTGTCTGATCTGTAAGTGTAAGCTGTTAAATCTGTTGTATTGTGTCCCCTCAGAGCACTGAGTCAGACGCTGAATTAGAGTTTAATCTTGCACCTTGCACCAGAGAAAAGACAATGTGTAAATTTTACTGTAATGGAAATTGTTTCACACACACAAGGTCATGTTAATTATTGGATGGATAGTTGTGAAATTTGTTGCAGAACGTTATGTTCCCCACAGGATCCAACTTGTGATTACTTTGATGATCCCTTAAGTTTTTATCCAGCGCCATCTTCAGGTCTGAATTCGAATTTTTCCATGGCTTTGGTTTATGACCAGATAACTTGCAAAACTAATGACTTTCCCATCAGCCCCAGCTGTACACAGCTGCATTTAGTGCTAATTAACATGATAAACATTACACCTGTTAAACATCAACATCTTGTTTAATTGTCTTGTAAAATGCATTTTAATATTCTTGCTGCTTGTTTTAAAGGTATCATGAACTAGAGATGTAGATTTGTACACACATCATATATCATGACACTCGATGACACTGTGACTTTTTGCAGGTCACTTTGCTGAAAACCCTGACGATGGAGAAATATTCTTTTGAATGCGGTCGTTGGCTGGACATCAATGAAGACGACAATGAGATCACCAGAGAGCTGCCAGCTACTGGAGCGCTCATTGATGAGCCGCTGCCCTGTAAGACACAAACAGGGGGTATTTAGTTGGTTGCAATCTGAAAACTCACCACTAGATGCCCCTAAATCACACACCGGTCCTTTAAAACCGGAATAAGAGGGGAACTACTGTAGCCTGGCATTATCCAAAAACAATGTCATTTTTACATATTTTTGTATGGATTTAACAAATGAATTATAAGGGGGCCATTAGTGAGCTTTAGGGGTGTTAAAAGTCGCATTTTTGTACTTTGGAGAGACCAAGGTTAGTTTTTTCCCCCCTGTTTTCTATCTTTATGCTAGCTAATTGTCTTCTAACTCTAATTTTATACTTAGCACACAGACATGGAAGTATCAGTGATCGTGAGAGTATGAGAGTGAGAGAATATGATTATGACTTTTTGTCATATGATGTGAGTGTCTGTCACTGCTTTTTTCCTCAGTGATAAAGTATCGTGTCACCATCTGCACCGGTAACGTCAGTGGCAGTGGCACCGATGCTAGTGTCTTCCTCAATATTGTTGGTGACCTGGGTGACACAGGGGAGCGACTCATGATCATGAGCAAAAACAATGTCAACAAATTTGAAAAGGGCAATGTAAGAGCATTATTGATACAGAGAAAATGAACATGGACAATAAATAAATGTTGTTTAGGAAAGGCAAAGCAAGCATCTTTAACCAGTTTTCTTCCTTTCTTTACTCTTAGCATGATGAGTTTCTCATCGAGTCCGTGTTCTTGGGCCAGGTGCGTAGAGTGCGTGTAGGTCACGATGGCCGCGGTGGAGGTTGTGGTTGGTTTCTTGATAAGGTGATGGTCAGAGAGGAGGGCCAGCCAGAGAGTTCGGCCACTGAGTTCCCCTGTTATAGGTAAGACAATAATACACATGACATGAAAAGAATAGTTAGACATCTTGGGAAATGAGCTTTGTCACTTTCTTACCAAGAGTTAGATGACAATATCAATATCACAGTAAATGTAAGGTCAGGAGGCAGTTAGCTTAGCTTAGCATAAAGACTGGAAACAAGGGAAAAGGAACGATAGCCTGGCTCTGTCCAAACACAAAATAATTCACTGGCAGCACCTATGAAGCTCACTAAATAAAATGTTATATCTTGCTTTGTTTAATCTGTGCAAAAAGTTATGGTTTTGCAGGGGGTTATTGACTGGGCAGAGCCTGTTGTCATCCTCATGGTGACCACCTGCTGGCTGTGGCTTCATAATTATCATAAAGACAGGTAGCATTGAAAGGAAACAGGAAAGCAAATTCCCAAAATATCTGTTCCTTTAACTGAGGAAATGTTTTATGTACAAAAGTTATATAGCCTTCATTTTTTTTTTTTAGAATTTTTAGCCATTTTCCTTATATACTCTTTTAGTCTAAAACCCATCAAAACACCAACCATCTGTACAAAATTGTCCAAACAGTCTTAAAAGCCTCATGAGTGCTGTGAATTGGCCATACTTACATTTACTAGTTGTCCAGTGGCGTGTGTTCAAGTAGTTAGGCAGCTGATGGATGAGTTTGCCATTACAAATAGGCACTAAATGCACAGTGGTTAGCCAGCTTTTCTCTTCAGTAACTGGAGCCAAACCACAAGGCTGAGGTGCAGAGTTACGTTTGGAGAAAAGCCTCTTCCTGTCTGTCTGTCTGTCTGTCTGTCTGTCTGTCTGTCCTGTTAAAAGGGAAAGGTTTGATATCTTCCTTTGCAAAAACAACACAGAACATACAACTGCATTCTTCTTCTCTTCTTTAGTGTTTTGTGTTGTGTGCGGCTTTAGATTAAAAAAAAGAAAATGCCAATTATAACATACCTCGGTTGAATGTACAGTTTTTTAATCTTTGTATCCCACCTGTTCTTCTCTATTCCTTTCTCTCTTTTTGTGTGTATTAGCTTCGGTAAACTATATATATGTCATCTTCTTTTCTACCAGAACAGTTTGTTGAATGTAAGTGATTCTGTCAGTGTCATGACACCATTCTGGCAGCTCAGTAACATTTTATTTTTATATTTAAATAAATAAATATTTCTTTATATTTCAACGTTTAGAGAGATTTAAGGGACTGGAGATCCTATGTTTACTGCTTTAGGATTAAATTAGTGTGTTTCTATGTGTTTTCCTTCAGATGGTTGGACCGTAATGAGGACGATGGGCAGATTGTCCGTGAGTTAGTTCCAGCTGGAGATGGCCTGCGTCTCTTTAGTGAGTGCATAAAAAACATTTTAACCCTTACATAATGTTCATATTCTGACCCTTCACAGTATGAAGTGGGTCATTTTTGAACAACAGATGTATTTTGCATCCATATGTGTTATCAGTGTTGTGGAGTAAAGAGGAGCAAACCAGGAAGGTGCGGACACAGGTGCCAGATGGGGAAGATCTCTTTTATTTTCACACACAGCTCACAATAACATAGACAGAGAGAATTCCAACTTTACAGAATGTGGCATACCTTTTTATACTGAAACCAGGCTATGTGTGTGTATTGAATTAGTATCGCATATTGGCTAAGTTCCCTGTTTTCCTTGGCACCTTCCAATTCTAAGGAAAGGTGGGAAATCACCCAATATTTCACTCTCTTGGATTTTGACCAAATGTGGTAAGGTGTCTCCTGTTGTCTTGATAAGATGACATATTTTGGCATTGATATGTCATGAACCCTATTTCCACTTCAAACCATAACAGCCTTACCTCATGACCTGATACTCAACCAGGTCACCCAACTCCCACACAGTGGTCCAACTTCCACAACAGTCATTAGTAAACCGGTGATTAATCCATCGTTAATTTTTCAGAGAGCAGAGACCATGTCTTCTTTAGGTCTGACACTATTCATTTTTAGAGAAAATACTTTAACAATTATACTGTATTATTACCTCATGTTATCTAAAACAGGAGAACACAACAGCCATAATTACTTCTATGAATTATATTGAAAGTGAAGGATGCAACAACATTTTTGAATAGTAGATTTCATTATAACCATTAAAACCATCAATCAACACTGCTCGGAGACCACATGCTGTCCTTTTCTGTCTACACTACATAATCACCTCTGCATTGTGTGTATTAGTCATAAAACAAAACAACAAACTGGTTTGCAAATTTAAACCTTATGGCAATAAACTGTTGGACTGCAGATTGATCACAACAAGATTCGGTCTAATGTGCTGCTGTGGTTGGTGTGGCTGACGTGTGGGGAAGGCATTGCATGAGAGAAATCACAAGGGCCTTTCCTCCCTGTTGTTCCCCTCTTCTAATATATTGTCTTCAACTCACTGTCTCATTTTTCATTTTGGAATAACAGATCCACCAAAATACTCCACCAAATCAGTAAAATAGGAGCTCAGGTACTTTTTATAGTCCTGTGAAATCTGCCCTCCACTATAGGGAGGACTATGTTGGTCAAACACTATGTTGGTTGCCTGGGAATTGATAGGTTTCATTTGTCACTTTGTATGGGCTTGTTTGCAGGTGCAGATGCTGTGACGGTGTCAAGGCACCTTGTGAACCCTATATCTGCCAGTATTCCCCAAAAACACTGCAAAGGTCTACAATAGGCCAATGTAGCAATATGATGGGAACATAGGCAGTTCTCGTGACAGTATCAAGATCCCCTTTGAACTCTGTCCTCACTATCCCAATGACAGAAATACACACATACACTAAGCTGTAGTTTCACTGTTTCAAGATTCCCCATAACCACTCTTTACCTTGATTTGACCGTCTCTAGTGACTTTAAAATCCCTTTAAATAAAATCAAAAAACATCAAATTTGACTCAGAACACCCTCGATGTGCAAAAATTTAGTCTAGCTGCACAAATAATTCTATTTTTGTATATTCTGGGTAACTCTGGGAAAAATCATAAAATTTCAGGCTTAAAAAAATGTAAATTATGGTGTTTTTATCGTTTTCAAATGTCAAAATGGGTCACATTTGACCAGAACAGTATGTAAGGAACAGACAGAGAGCATATCTTTTAAATGCTTATATGAATTAATGTGCCTAATTTCAGACGTCAGCTACCACATAGCAATCAAGACAGGCAGTGTGAATGGGGCCAGCTCCGACTCCAAGGTGTTCGTCAAGCTGTATGGGGAGAAGGGTGACACCAACAAGATCATTCTGGCAGTCTCTGACAATGACCTCAGGAACTACTTTGAGACGGGACGCACTGACATCTTTACCGTTGAAACCTTTGACATCGGAAAGGTAAGCTCTTTAGACATATATGCACTTCACTGAGAGCAGAATTCATGTTTTCTAATTCAGTTTCATCCGGGTCCACTGTGCTTACAGGTTAGCCGTCTTCTGATTGGTCACACCAACGAGGGCCTGCGGGCCGGGTGGTTTCTGGACAGTGTGCAGATCTCTGTGCCTGTTCATGGGATGCAGTACATGTTCCCGAGCCACCGCTGGCTCTGCAAGGACGAGGCTGATGGGAAAGTGGAGGTGGAGATCTATCCCAGTGAGGTCCTGGAGATTGAACAATGTAAATAACAACAACATAAAAAGTACTGTACAGTCAGAATTCATCATTTTAAGTACAGCAACAGTGATTATGTGTTAAAGTGTATTGCTCTGCTCCACATTCTTTCTGCTGCCTTATCAACTTCTATAACAGTGATCAACTATGAAGTAACAGTGGTCACAGGGAATGTGCGTGCAGCTGGCACCAATGCCAACGTCTTCTGTCAGATCTATGGAGAGGAAGGAAAAACTGAAGTCCTCACTCTAGCGAATCGCTCCAACAATTTTGAACGCGGCACCACTGAGATCTTCAAGGTCTGTATAATGGCTGCGTTGTGTTATGTCAACGTCTGTTGGAGGTTTTAGTTCCTGGTCTTACCACAGTTTCATATCTACAACCTAGATTGAGGCTCACGATGTTGGTAAGATCTACAAGATACGCATCTGCCATGACGGTAAAGGCGTCGGAGACGGCTGGTTCCTGGAGACAGTGGATATCAAGCGGCTGACGATGGCTATGGTGCAGGTTGAGGTGAAGAAGGAAGAGACCAAGAAAGACAAGAAGAAGGACAAGAAAAAGAAGAAGAAAGAGGAGGAGGAGGAGGTGGAGATAATTGAGGAGCTGCAGGAAGTGGTGGAGACATTCACTTTCCCCTGTAACCGCTGGCTGGCCAGGGATGAGGAGGATGGGGAGATCGTGGTTGAGCTGCTGACTGAGGACAATGAAGACCTGGAGGGTTAGTAGAGCATGAATGTATTTTGTTGACCCACTGTTATTTGCACCTAAAGGTTACTGCTAAAGGTCAATGCTAATGTTTTAATTGTAGCATTTTTAATTAATGTCGCATTGGGCAAAATGCAAATGTCATAACGTGCAATATGAAAATGTCACGGATGATGAGCACTGTGTTTTCCTTTCAGTGAACTCATATGAGGTTCATGTGTTCACTGGGACTATGTGGGGAGCGGGGACAGATGCCAATGTTTACGTCAACATCTATGGAGAGATTGGTGACACGGGGGAGCGACGGCTCAGGAAGTCAAACAACCTGAACAAATTTGAGAAAGGCCAAGTGAGTTTTGTCTCTGTCAGTGCTGAATGTGTTCTGTTTTATCTGATAATCTAACTGTCTATAAAAAAATATTAAAGGAATAGATATATATTGGTATTTTAGTGATATTTTTGAGACTAGTTTGATATTTTGGGAAATACATTTATCTGCTTTCTTGCCAAAAGTTAGATGAGAAGATTGTTGTTCTCATTTAAATCTCAGCAAGAAAGTAAATTACATACAATGTCCACATGCTGCCTCTAAACATTGATAAACATGATTTTACTCTTTTGGGTGACACTGAGTGATGGCAGGAAGCCAAAAGCTGAACAAGGACCCCATAACATGCCAGATACTATAGATATTTATTGTTATTGTTTATTTATTAAGGTCAAATTCAAAACATTATTTTCTTTCCAGTTCTCGACAGAGATTTCTCTCTTCCACTGCTTTGTAGATGTATTTGTTTCATCTGCTCTGTTTTATATGGTCACAATTGTTATCAAACAAATGTTGGATCTCAAAAGCCTCACAGATTAAATAAAGATCAAATAAATAAATCATGAGGTTCTCATGGAATGCTAACCTAAGACCTATGACATTCCTTGACCATCTGTCACCGGTTTGTTTGCGTATGACCCAGGAGGACATTTTCGACATCACAGCCGTCGACCTGGGGATCCTGAAGAAGCTGAGGATCCGACATGACAACAGACAGGCCAGTGCCGGCTGGTTTTTGGAAAGGGTGGAGATTGTAGACAACAAAGATGACACTACGTAAGTCATGGTGATGTTAGAAAAGAGAGCGTCAGAGCTTTAAATAAGATGTGACACAGCATCATCACACAACCTCTAGGAATTAATGACCAAGTTAATTTTAAGAAAAGATAGTCAGTCATTCATTTAATAGATAAGAAATAGTTTTACACCTTGCTGAGTCATACTAGACACAAAATCCATGCTTCAGGTCTCATGAAACAACATCCTACATAGCAGACAGAACCTTAAATGTCTGTAGAGCTCCACTGTGTGGTTTGAAATGGTACTGTAAAATAAGCTGTTAAAACCACAGCCAACAAGTATTTTTGGACACAGGGAGCATTTAACAGTCCTAAGTCTGATCATAATAGTGTCACTATTGATGCACTGTACAAGATATGTTATATAATGTGTTTTAGGTACTTCTTCCCTTGTAAACGCTGGCTGGCTATTGATGAGGATGACGGACAGCTTGCTAGGGAGCTGGTTCCTGTGGATGAGGCCTTTATGAAGAAGGGGGATGACGATGAGGAAGACTCTGACGCTGCACTCGGTCTGGAGCAGAAGGGTGAGAGGAACATTACGGCTGTCCTGAGAAAGCGAGAAATTGTGTGTTGATACTGTACTAATATCTGCAGAGATGCGAATTTACTCTGATTTGTTGTTACAGCCATGTCAACAACATACACAATAAAGATAAAAACTGGTGACAAAAAGTATGCAGGAACTGATGCCAATGTGTTTATGATCCTGTATGGCACCAAGGATGACACAGGTAATATTTCAAACCATCATACTGCATTTATATCTTTGCGCAAGTGTTTTTAAATGATTCATTTACTCTGTAACGTTCGCCTCTGCAGGAATAATTAACCTGAAGGCTTCCAAGACTCATAAGAACAAGTTTGAGCGGGGAATGACTGACGAGTTCACTGTGGAAGCAGTGGACATTGGACCATTGAAGAAGCTGCGTATTGGACACAACAACTGTGGTACAGTAGGACAGACTTCCTGCCTTTACAGCGAATAATGCAAATTATTTACAATACGTACATATGTGAATAACTTAATATGTGCCGATGTTTCAGGAGGAGGATCGGCAGGCTGGTTCCTTGACTGGGTGGAGATTGATGCTCCTTCTCTGGGACAGAAACTGCGCTTCCCCTGCGGCCGCTGGTTGGACAAAGGGGAGGATGACGGGGCCATCGTCAGGGACCTTTTTCCCAATCCTCTTCAGACGGAGCTTTACACACCATGTAAATCCTACTGGGTCACTGTAATAAGTTCTACATCACTCTTACAAATATGCAAGATATTTATCTTTTGATGCACACACTTGTTTATATATATGTATACATATATTTTTTTCATTTTGTAGTTGTTCCTTATGAGATTAAAATCTTCACGAGCGATGTATTCGGAGCTGGCACAGATGCAGATGTCTTCATTGTCCTATACGGGCGAGATGCTGTGTGCAGCCAGCAGAAGTCTCTGTGTGTCAACAAGAGGGAGAGGAGGATGTACTTTGAGAGAGGAGCTGAGGACATGTTTATTGTTGAGGTACAATAGCAGTCATAAATTAACAGATTATGTGCACTCATCAAGCTCTGGAGACCAGGATAGTGGTCATCAAATACAATGTTTATACAATACAAGTGCTATGTTTTACAACCTGAAAGTGATTATAACAATTTATAGTATTACAAATGATATAATGTTGTTGCTTCTATTAATTTGATTGGAATTTATACACATTTATCATAATATTACTTAAATAATGCTTTGTTAATTCACTGAGCTTTCTGCTCTCTCAAGCTAGAAGACGTGGGGGATGTAATTGAGAAGATCCGTATCGGCCATGACAACCGCGGGGTCAACCCAGGCTGGCATTTGGACAGAGTGGAGATCAGACGTCTGCTCAGGAAGGGAAAGGTACCACAATATTTAACATCATCTGAAAGGCTCCAGAGACTGACAACAATTAAACTTGACCATACTTGTAAATTGATGCTTGTAAATGAATGCTTAAAAATGTCAAATGTTTAGTTTTGATCTGACTCTGAGCCTGCATTTCACTACTCACATTCTTGATATCAGACAGACACTACTTTTGGTCAGTAGGTGGAGATGTTCTACTGACAGTTAAATGCTGTGAATTCATTTATGTCCTCACATGCTTAGCCGAAGCTCTGAAAAAAAAACAACAACCCTGGACTCTGTGTTCACTGATTCTCCTAAAACACACACCTTAAATTGTAGGTATATTATATCCATGTGTTCCCCCTCTCCCTCTCTCTCTTGTAGGGCTCAGAGACTGTCATCTTCCCATGTGAGTGCTGGCTCGCGAAGTCAGAGGATGACGGAGAAACCGTGAGAGAGCTGGTGCCCTCTGACATCATCACAGAGAAACTTTCACGAGATGGAAACCTGAAAGTCACTGAAATCGAGGTGGATGACGCCCTGGAGAGTATGTTTACATACACAGACAAACCATACATTCATCTGCAGTCCCACACACAAACATACAGAAATATCTGCAGCATTTGCCTCCCTGTGGTGTCCTGTCCTTTCTCCACCTTTCTGAGCAGTAGTTACTAGTGACAATTTTCCCTTCAGGTCCACTCTCCTCTCTCCTCTCTCTCTCTCTCTCTCTCTCTCTCTCTCTCTCTGTTATGACAGTGGCATCAAACAGTGAGGGAAAATTGCTTTCTTTTCACTCGATTTTCTACAAATTGCCTCAAACCAATTCTCTGTGTGTCTGTGATCAACATTCCCACTACAGCTCACACATACCAGGTGTCAGTAATGACAGGTGACGTGTATGGAGCCGGCACTGACGCCAATGTCTTCCTCACAATCTACGGAGACATGGGGGACACTGGAGAGAGGAAACTCAGCAAATCAGAGACAAACAGCAACAAGTTTGAACGAGGATCTGTAAGAAAGAAAAAAAAACTACTCATAATTTCAGCGAAACACCATCATTCAAAAAGTACAAACATAAGTACATAGTTAAATGTCATCATTATATTGATGCTGTATGCTCCTGTTTTATCTTCACAGGTGGATAAGTTCACTATAGAGGCAGTCGACCTTGGAGAGGTTTTTAAAATTAAAATCCGCCATGATAACAGTATGATCAGCGCAGACTGGTACTTGGACCAGGTGGAGGTGGTTGACATGGATACAGAAGAGGTCTTCCTCTTCTTATGTGAACGATGGCTCTCTAGGAAGAGGGAGGACCAACGCATTGAGAGAGTCTTCTATGTCAAGGTAGCATGAAAGACCTAAAAGGGGTGACTTTCAGTCATATGTAAGAAGAGCTATTAAATCACAGTAGTAGGAACTAGATTTAAAGTGTAAGTCAATATCATGCAGAAAAGCAATATTTCACTTCCCTCTTTGATTCACCTTACCCCTGGGTGAAAGCAGTGATATCATGATGTACATCATTGCACCAAGATAAGAGGCTGAACCAGTGGAAGTCTGCAAAAACACAACTCAGCTACTATTAAGTTGCTATTAGAAAGAGTACTGCACTTTCAAAATGAAAAGGCAAAAACAAGGGTCAGTTTGTACTAAACTACAAGAACACTGTTTTTTCCACTGACCCCTCATTGTATCTCTCAGAAACACTGTCCTGATTACTCATTTTAAACACAGTTTTTTTCAGTTTTCACTAGAGCACCTTTCCTCTGAAAAATAGTCCCCATGAAAAGTGTTGACAGCGAGGTCAATGAATCATCCTGACTAACTGTAGCTAGTTAATTCTTAGTTTTTCAGGTGTCATTTTTCAATGCTCTCGGGAGTGCAAATTAAGTTTTCATTCCCCTCTACTGTGTTGGATTTTCGGAGGCAAATGAAATGAAACGGCAACTGCTTGCATTATCCATCTGCATGTTTTGTAAGTTGGATCAACTGACCCTTTAAGTGCTGTTAGAAAGCATCATTTTTTTTATTGCATAGGTTTCTTCCATAGAAATGATGGTGATGAATATCTTTGCACTGAATGTCTATGCCCATATGTACAAGACTTTATTACATAAATACATGTAGATGTAGCATGTGTTTGTGCGTTTTGTCTGCATCACTGTGTGTGTTGTGTTATTTCAGGGTTTTGAGGGAGTGAGAGAGGGCCTAAACAGTAAAAAGCAGAACTCAGCCCTGACAGTGAAGAGTGTTGACAGCAACATGAACAAAAAGAGCAAGAAGAAGAAGGAAGAAGAAATAGAGCTCCCGAGTAAGAAAACTCAGACAGAAATCAAGAATTTTCAGCCCTGCATGCCTGATTTATCCTCTGCTCTGCGACTGGTTGTCATTGATATTCCAGCACAGACATCTTTACATAATCTCACACTCTCGTGAATGAATAACTACTGTGCCCTTCCTGTGCAGTCATACCATACCACATCACCATCTGTACTGGACTGGAGCGAGATGCGAGCACCACCAGCAGGGCTTATGTGATCATTATCGGGGCCAATCACACCCAGACAGAGAGGTTGTGGCTGGACCTGCTGGACGGGAGGAAGGGCTTTGAGGCCGGCTCTCTAGAGAGCTTTGAGTCCTGCGGTTCAGATGTGGGGGAGATCAAAAAGGTCGAGGTGAGGGAGGGGGAGGCTGTTAGCAAGAATCATGCACTCTCACGCATCCACGCACACACACACACATACACATGAACACACAGAAAAATACACCCATGTTGCTTGAGGTGATTGTTTCACACCCTCCCTGCAGCTCGGCCATGATGGGGCCACTCCTGAGAGCTGCTGGCTGGTTGATGAGCTGTCTGTTGCTGTGCCAACCAAAGGGGTCAAATACATCTTTGCTTGCAAGTGCTGGCTGGCCAAAGATCGTGGAGATGGGTTGACTGCTAGAGTCTTCAATGTGCTGGATGCAGAGGCTATTTCCATCTCCCAGAAGGTATGTAGATGTGAACTAAAGGACACAAGCACAGCCATATGGCACAAAACATACACAGCAGTGAGATCAAATTACTGCAACAGAGTAGTGATAATGAGTCCATTATAAGTACATTAAAGGATGCCTTCCAGCCTGTTACAAATATTCAGATAGATTTTGAGATGGATAGAGTCTCTGAAACTAATTTCCCCTCTTTTAAAACAAGATGTTAACAGTCAGTATAGAGATCTGTTTTATCTAAATAGAATTGGAAACCCCCCTTAACATTATTGTGCTTTATAAATGAATTGCCAATAACATTTAAAATATTATTCACAACATTTATAGAATAAAATGACTATACTCAGGGTAGATTTAGTGGTAATGGTATTTATTGATTGATATGGAGTTGAAAACTTTCAAGGGTTAATCTTTGTGGCTGGTTTTGACACCTTAAAATGGGATTGCATTTATAAATGGTTCTAGCTATTTAGCTTTGGTGGCTTTTTCATAAATATCTATGAATAAACAATGAGTATCTATCATAATACGTCTTATCCAGTGGTGTCAGACGGGGTTGTCCCCTTTCTCCATATCTATTTCTGTTAGTAATAGAAATATTAGCTATAAAATTTAGAAACAATATGATATTTACTACATTATGATCTCACAGATTTTTGAATGATCCTGCCTCGTTTTTAACTGCAAACATATCAAATACCAAATACCATTTGCTACGAGTTTATAGTCGCTCATACCTAAAAATACTATGTGTATGAAATGGTTCATTAGCTGTAACATGAAAGTCACATCCTTGTCTACTTATGTTTTAAAGGTAGTACTGCTTGTGGGAGATGGCTATTTAAGAAAAAAATTAAGATGTCTCGTCTTTTCATGCCAGGTTATTTATGAGGTGACGGTGGTAACGGGAGATGTTCAGAACGCAGGAACAGACACTCAGATTTTCATGTCTGTGTTTGGAATCAATGGAAGCACAGAGGAGATGCTGCTGCAGAAGAATGAAGACAGGTAGCTGGAACATGTTTTCCTAGCATGTGTTGACCTTATGAACACACACAATGTATCTGTTTGGACAATTAAAATATTAATGCTAAGCTCTGTGTTGTATGCGTGGTGGATAACAGGTTTGAGCGTGGTCAGGAGGACACTTTCAGCATGGAGATTGATGACATTGCCCCACTGAGGAAGATGAGGCTTCGCATTGATGGCTCTGGCAGTCGACCTGACTGGTTTCTCAATCAGGTCAGCTCACCTTAATTAACCTAGCACTAAGACAGACATACAGAGTGTGTTCTGGAGCTGTTTATCCGCCAAAAAATTGGCAAAGAATAAAGGAAAAGTAGAGCTTTTAACTCTCCTGAATCAGCTTATAATGCATTTACACTGGTTTCCTTTATTCTTGTCAAGGGCTAATTAGTTGAGAAGAAGAAACAGCAGATCTCATCCATAAAACATGAAACCAGGTGCATACAAAGAAGAACAGTTATTGTTAGCTTCTTGCCAAATCAATAGTGCAAAGCAGTCACAGGTTTGTGTTTTTACCCCGATGCTGTATTCTGTAGGTCACAGGATCATTCAATCTATTATATGACACAGACAAACACAAACACACATCTATCCCTGCCTGCAGGAGAACGGTCAATGATTCACCCACCCACAAAGACACACACACACATATACACAGCAGGTCCCAGAGTTCCTGGAGTGAGCATATTGACCCATTTTACCATGCTGTTGCTGACACACACAGACACACACATACAGTACACTACACACATGCACAAACAGCCTCAGTAATGAGCTCTGTGTGCTTCTGTATTCAGTAGAGAGATAAACAGAAGATTTTAAGCTCTGCTAAAAAAACATTTCATATTTGCTTTTAGTGTGAAATGGTGTGTGTTGGTGCAAATATCACTTTTTATTAACGCATAGTTCTGCAAGATAATCGCCTTCATTAAAATACATTGTTTGTTTCCCAAAATAAATGGTTAAGTGCTTTTTCTCTTCCGCTGACCCTGTGAGGACAACATCACCGCTCACTTCCAAATTCAGTGTGATGTCTCAGGCCAGCTGCTTTGACGAAACAGAACACATTTCCTATGCAAATGTCTTCTCTGGTAAAGGCACCATGCCTGCAGAGCAGCAGAGCAGTCAGGAACAATACCAAGCCCTGTCCGTCCGTGCCTGGGACTCAGCGACTGTGAACATCTCCTTGACTTGACCCTGCACAGAGCCTTGTGTGTTCAGCATCACAAGCAGATGTGCTGCCTTTATGGATCGCTTGGTCTGTGCATTGAAATGGACACAACGGTGCATCCGGCGTCTACCTGAATAAATATGCAGAGTGGAGCGCTTTCACGAGTGTGGCTGCCTGAGCCGAGCCTCTGTCTAATAATGAAACTCTTCCGAGGAGTAGTGATTAGACACCTTGTGTTTATACTGGTAACACATTAGTGCCCATAATGTATGACAATATATGAAACAACACATTCATACACTCAGAGGTGATCTTATATTTTACCTCAACACATGCATATTTTAAAGGTGTCTGAAGGGGTTTAAAGTTAGAAAAAGTGTGCTTTTTTTATTACACTTCAATTTTCAAGTGATTTTTTTATGACAGCTAAAAGATCTTAAAAAATGAAAGTGAATGGCATTTACAGTAACTGTAATCCGATGTTTGAAGTACTAAATCTGTACATCCAGGTGATCATGCGTAACCTGACCACAGAGGAAGTGTCTGTGTTCACCTATGAGGAGTGGCTGTCCAGGACACGTGGACCTAAAAGAACCATGATCTGCGAGATGGCCGCCGTGGTAGACGAGGAGACGATGGTTGAGCTCACCACTTACATCGTCCAGGTCAAGACCAGTGATATTGCTGGTAGGTTTTCAACATGTGCAGACTGACATTAGTAGTCTCATGTCTTCAGTGTTTTTTATTGAAGTCCCATTAAAAACCTGTTTTCACACCTGTCACACCAAACTGCAGTGATATACAGTATATATATATATATATATATATATATATATATATATATATATATATATATATATATATAATTATTCCAAAATGTATGTGTATTTTGGGTTTTTTTTAAATACATTATGTATTTCTATACTCACAATTTTAACAATATTATCATGAGGTTCTCTGTAAATATCACCAACATTTACACCATAAAAGCAGGGGACCTAGCATTGGTCTCTGGGGAACACCTTTTATATTTGGATGATTTTCCCCCTTTAGATGCCTCACAAATTGTGAACCAAATTCATTTCAAGCCCTCTTAGTAGACATACAAACATTCTCCATCCCTCATTTCATCTCTGGGTCAGTGTCAGGTCAGTTTCAGGGACGTTCACAGTGAGCAGACATCCTCTTCCTCAGCAAATACCCTCCAGCTACTTCTCGGGAATCCTGAACCTCTCCAAGATTAGATGAGAGATTTAATCCACCGTGCCATCACTTCTCAGTTGTAGACTTTTAAAGAGATACACCGGAGGGCATCCTGCAGGTGATAAAATGACTAATGTCAAAGAGGATGGTGGCATGATATTGAGGACCTCTCAAGTCAGCGAACTTCTCTGAACGCCAAATGATTTAGGGTTAATTATGTCTGTAATATCTTTCAATCACTATCAAAAGCTCAAAGCTGTGTTGGATGAATGTTACAAAGATCCTAATTTGACCTGTCCTTGAGCTGAAGTTTGTGTTTTCCTGGAAGAGTGAAGATGGAATAATTCATGTTCGACAGCAACGCAGTAATGAAAGAAATCCTCTTCAGAAATCCCCCACATGGCTTTGCTCCCTCTTTTCTTCATGCAGTGTTTTCTATAGCTCAGTAGTGCTGCTGATCAATACGATAGCGTGGCAAGAAGTCTGAGCTGACTTCAAAGGATTGCTCTCTCGCCCTTGGCAGTTACTGGAAGCTAAGATGTAGCCCTGCACCGCCACAGAGGCTCTGGGAAGAATAATGAGCTAGGCTGATACATACACACACGCATACAGTACAGGCATACATAAGCAGACACCATTACATAGGCGAAGGAATGGACTCCTTTGGGATCTTTTTAGGGTGATCTGCATATGTACTGTGAAGAGGCAAGTGTGTACATGAATGTATGGGGAGGTATGAAAAGAAGATGAGCATTTATATTTAACGGCAACATAAATTTTATTCTTAAAGTAAATTCAGACATTTCTAATGTTGCTAACACTATCACTGTTTATTGAAACGCAACAAGTTTAAAGCACTGAAAACATGCTGCAGACTGAGCGAGGTTGGTGCTCCCCATTGCCTCATACACATTCACTTAGTATCTAAACCACTGCAATAAAATAATGAAGTACAGCTTATAGCTATGCTGTCAGAGTCAGATAACTCGGCTCTCTCTGCTCCTCACTTTGCTCCTCTTATAGTATGGTTGGTTGTTAGCTGATTTATTACCTTAGGGCTTTGCACCCTCAGTGTTTATTGGCAACTCAACATATCTATGCAATAGTTGAGATATATTGCAGTTTAAAAGGATACAACAAAGTATAAACATTTGTAAATGTATACACTTTTACTTTCCATTTTCATGAGTTTAATGCTGTTCAGTCAAAATAATGTGAAGGTGGAACTCTATAGACCTGAATCTGAACGGTACATTGCCAAACTCACAATCCCTTCTTTAGTCCAATATATCTTTCTGTTTTAAAAATTGAAACTGGACAGAACTCTTAAAAGGTTTTCCAGGGAAGCAGAATTTATTTATTTTTTCAAAATGATTGACTCTCTCTTGTCTCCTCAGGGGCAGGCACTGATGCCAATGTGTGGCTGATAATTTTTGGAGAAAATGGAGACACAGGGACGCTGGCATTGAAAGAGTGTAACAAGTCCAACAAGTTTGAGCGCAAGCAGAGCGACACATTCCGCTTCTCGGATATCCTCAGCATGGGAGAGCTCTCCAAAGTGCGTGTCTGGCACGACAACACAGGTCAGGCGCTCGGGCAAACAGTCACTCTGCATGGTGAAGTCATTAAATCTGCACTTTGGGACTGTCATTTTGAAAAGTTTACTCACTAAAGTTTCAAGTTACAACTAAATTTACAGTCACAGAAGCTGAAATAAATCTGGCTACTATCGCCAGCTATATCTTTAGTCTGGCTTTGTGGAAACCTGAAGAGGTGACACAGCTTCTTACTGACTGGCCCTAAAAGTTCCTACATCACTCACTCATTCATCATTCTTGACAACATTATTACTTGCTGTCTTTTTTCCTGATCCCATTACACCCAGGTCCTGCTCCTGGATGGCACTTGGAGTATATCGATGTGAAGGATGAGTTCATGGACAAAACATTTCGGTTCTCCTGTGACCGCTGGCTTGCCAAAAATGACGATGATGGACAGATAATGAGAGAACTGGCCTGCGCCAACAATGACTACTTAGACCTCAATGAGAAGACCAGTAAGGGCCAGCACCTCACAACACAATTTATATAGAATTCATTTAAAACAGATTATCCAATAAAAAAGCATGTATGCTGTATAATCTGTGTGGAATTAATGTGAGCAGGACATGCGTGTTTGGGACTATTTACCGTAACTGCGTTCATGTTTTCTTCCTGAAAGAGTATGAAATTTGTGTCACAACCGGAGACACGGCTGAAGCTGAAACCAAAGAAAATGGCTGGATTGTACTTGAGGGGAAGAAGGGCCGATCAAAAGAATTTGTAATGGAGAACTCCTCGAAGAAGAAGAGGTTCTTGCGGTAGGTACTTGCTGCAAGATTAACTCGATGAGCTGGAACTTGTTTGCATGAAAAAGCTCAAAGAAATGTGCTTTCAATCCCTCTAATTCCCCCTTTACACTTATTATGATAATCCCGCCAGCGCCGAGTACTTGAGCCCAGTCAAACGCTGCCATCCACTATCATGATATTACACCATCCTGTTGAAAATTAATTGTGACACCGGATACATTGGAAATGACATGAATTTAAAGTATGTAGGCCAATTTAAGAGAACAGCTACTTATTCCAACATGCCTGTCTTTTCAGGGGAAATGTGGACAGGTTTGAGTTTTCGTCCAAGAACTTGGGCGACATCGCTGGTATCTGCCTGGGCCACACACCCAAGGATGGAAAGAAAGTGAAGGGAGAGGTTTACTGGCATGTAGAGGAGGTTGTCGTCACTGAAAGAGAGCTGGGAAACAAGTAAGACTTTGGTTACCTGCTCATTGACCCACATCTACATCCGCATAGAGGTCATTCATGTTTTTTTTCACTTTACTCATACAATTTGTTGGTTTCAGATTATATTCTTCCTTCTATGCTCCAGGTACATCTTCAGCTGCAATGCCCTTATCCCTCTCTCTCCAAAAAGGGATGATTTCTTGACCTTTGAGTGCACAAAGGCGATTGAGAGCTTTGCCAGTAAAGCTAGAAGCCTGGTGCCTGTCAAGTACGAGATCATCGTCATCACTGGCGACGAGAAGGGAGCAGGTACAGATGCCAACGTTTTCATCACTATCTATGGCTCCAATGGAGATTCAGGCTGCCGGCAACTGCGGCAGAAGTTTCGCAACCTTTTTGAACGCGAGCAGACAGACCGTTTCCTGGTGGAAATGCTGGACATGGGAGAGCTGCAGAAAGTTCGGGTAGAACACGACAACTCGGGTCTCAGTCCTGGCTGGCTGCTGGATCGAGTGGAAGTCACCAACACAGCCAATGGTGTCACCACCATCTTCCTGTGTGGGAAGTGGCTGGACACTAAAAGGGCTGATGGGAAGATCGTCAGAGCACTTTACCCGAAATACTAAAAAAGTATTATTTCCCATTGCAGAGATCTCTTCCCTCATGTTTAAAAGTAATGACCAAAAGGTTTCTGCTCTGGCAAGTTTTATATCTCAGGAACTGTGACACATTTTTACATTCATAGCTTTTTTAACATTATCTTATGGTTAGATATTTAATACTACCTGGGAATATAGCCCACAATGAAATACTGTGACAATATCTACTTTGGTCAGGAAGCTGAATGTGCCATTCTTTTTACATTTCATATGTCAGGGATGGTTTGCAGTCAGTTACTTTGTTATAATGGAGGTTTTATAAAAGATTAAACTCTTTTGTAATACTCAGAATCACAGTTTTCAACCTGTTTTTCTCACTTTATTTTAAAGCTGCACAAATCAATGTATTTATATGAACAATGGATCAAATGACTACGTTAAAAGGAATCACTCCTACGGTAGTGACCCCATTAGAGAATTATCACCCAACTCTGCAGTTCCCCACAGCTCCATGGAGCGTTTTCTGTCTTTCAGCATGTTGTATTGGTTTTACAGCTCAGTACTGTTACTGTTATGGTTCGCTCTTGTCCCTCTTATCTAGTTTCCAGCAGCAGGCAGCTGTTTTCAGTGATCAACTGACTTTACGCTACCTGTGCAGCACCAAACAGCACATAGACAAAGTTAGACAAAGTAATTTAAATTAGCTGGTGTACATAGTGGATCATTTATTGGCTAAGAGTCAGATATATTTCTCGGGAGTTGGTGGATACCAAAACAGAGCTAAAAACAGAGAGAATAGTTGATTTAGATTTGTTGGGTGGCCACAAACATGGCTACAAGTGAATGCTACTGTTACTCTGTGTCCGTGGATCTGTAAATATGCAACTTTTGGCTCACACATTAGGTCTAACAACTTTATAGTATAAGGTAATAATATGCCAGTGTTTATAGCCTGTTCTGCCGCCCCAAAGTTTGCTCCAAAAATGAACTATAGCTGCTTTAACGTATCAGAGATATCAAACGTTCCAAAGGTTTGAAATACAGTATGTCTGGCAAAATTTATGGAAAATGTGTATGAATTGATGTACAAGACATCTGGAATGTTTCTACAGTATTTTCTAAATGAACCTAATAGCAGCCTCTTGACACAGGGTATGGTTATATCTATGTTGTATTATCTTAAAATTGAGACCAAAAAGACTCAATGTATCCATTTTATCCAATTTATTACAAAAAGAGCACATACAAAAGGATAATATACAAGCCATGAAATAAAATTAAAATTAAAAAAAAAAAAACAGAACAGGGTTTGGGTTTAGCAATGCAACTTTTGAAATCATTATCATTATTATTAGTAGTAATAATAAATAAAGTACAAAATTCCACCACATGTGAATCTAACATTTACCCATAATATGCTCATCCATTTCTTCATCAACACACTCATCACCATTAATGCGCTATTGCTTTAATATTAATGATAAATAGTTCTATTTTCAGATAAAATATCCTATTGAAAAACATTGCGCAGTCACAACTAAACAGCAGATTTTCATACAAGGATGGCGGCAGCCCTTTCACTGGCACTTTTTGGGATATTTTCTCTTCAGTTTTGTTTTTTCAGATTCAAGCAGCAACAAAATTAATACTTTTTTCTGTTATATTCTTTGTATATATTTTCACCATATACTATTAAACCATTGAGACTATATTGAAACCTGAGAAAACATGCATTTTTAGAAAAGGTTGTGCTTTAAAATCCTTGCCTTCCTTAGACTGTGAGAGGAAACAGAGGGTAGAGATTCTGAGAGGAGGGGTGGACGGTTAAATCAAACACAAAATGGAGAGAGGAGGGAACAGGGGGATGGAGAGATAGAGGATGAACTGAATAGAGAAGTGAATTAAAGAAAGACAACTGTAGTATTTGTAAAGCCCACAGTGAGACATGCCTCTTTGTTGAACTATTTCCACAACACGAAATGCTTCAGAACTACATACCAGCAGCTATTTTGGACAGTTTGACTTGAATTGTTGAGGATAATGGCTTTTTGTAGACACCTGTGTCAAATGTTGTCTTAGCTCCTTCTTTCTTTTAATTTATTATGCAACCAATAAGGCATGGTGGCTTCATGGATTGATTGTTATTAATGGTTTCAGTCATATGGAAATATCTCCTAACACTAAAGCGAGGCACTTGTTATGCGTAAGTCTACAAACTAGTCTGGAAAAAGAACTGAAGAGAAACACCAAGAGAGATGAATAGAAAGACAGATACAAAGCGTAGGAACATGCTTCACAGATGATCATTATTAAGACCCATAGTGCATTGTGAGAAGCAGAGCATAAAAACAGAAAAGCCAGAGTCCTTAGTGATAATATTAAATTATCTTAACTACCTTTTTTTTGCCAGTGAGAGGGTTCCCATATTTAAACAGCGAGTGCAAAACAAAAGAAAAAAAACAAAGAAAAGAAAATCACAAACTAAAACCAATTCACTTCATTGCAGTTTGTCCACTACATCACAGCATGGGGGATCAGAGAAATTGCATTGAATGGAATGTAACCAAGATCCACAGCACCACATGAGAGAAAGAGAGAGAGAGACATAGAAAGAGAGAGAGAGAAAGAGAAAGAGAGAGAGCGGGCTCAGTAGCTCAGCCTTGGACAGTAAACATCGCACAGCCAGCTTGTGGAGATCAAACAGCAGGGCAATTTTTTTTTTTCTTTAACTTTAGTGTTCCATAAAAGTACAACTGCATGCAAAGCATTCCCATTTAAAACAATGCAAAAATGAGGTAATAGTTTTTTTCATAGCATTTTTGTGTTATTTCTAAATAAATAAATTATGATTCAGTCGCCCCCAAAAAAACTATATAAAATTAAATACATACCCACAATATCTACAGTTAGTAATAAATTATGATTGTTAAATACTTAAGGCATCTCAACTGACAACACCCTGTGTAAACTATGAAAACTTCATCACAGATGACTCCACTACAGGAGGAGGCAGTGTCAACACTGGCAGTGCACAAGACAGGGAGAAGTTATCGTGATTAACTGATCCTTGGCCCACAAGGCTGAAAGTCCTATCCTTTAACTATCACAGTGCATAGGACAGTGAGGGTCCTAAAGGCATCCATTAACACACGGCCCTGGGGAACTGAAATGACAAGCTGACACAAAGGGTTAAACAAACAAAAAAAAAACAACAAAAAAAGAAAGAAACTAGTAGCGAGACCAAGTAGCAAGTGAGGGAGTCGACTTGTTTTAACAGCCCGGATGTCCTCCTGCTGTTGTGTCGTCTCATGTCTGTGTGCACTGTGAGAGAGAGGCTGCCTCCGTCGCACCACATTCTACATGTTCTAGCAATACAGCATAGCAACCAGCATAGCAACCACGAGGGGAGGTCTGTCACACAAATACACAAGATCAATACGCAAGCACCTCTCTGCTGAAACACTGCATGAATCTATACCTAAATATAAACCAACGCAAATGCAAGGAAAAACTTTTGTTGCTATAACTATTGTCACATGTGCTTGTTCTTTAGGCAATAAGGTAAACATCAATAAGAGGATCCCATCGTTGCCACCAACAGGGACAGGATGAACACACGCTACAAGTCAGGGGGAAAAGCCACTGACACCGTGCTCCTTTTTTTTTTGTTTGTTTGTTTGTTTGTTAGTGTTGAGAAGATAGTCACAGCTCGGATTAACTAAGTCAAGCACAGCCGTCTCTGTACCTTTTTAAATTGAAGAAACGCTACCAAAGCTAACAGCCCAAGTCGACGATGAAACATGCATTTTTAGTACACACTGTTCTGCCACTGGCCCTGCGCCAGATGAAGATACAGGTACAAGGGCAGCTAAATCTTCCTCCCACCTCACTCTGCAGTGCATGTTAGTTTCCTTTTTTCATTCCTTTTTTTTTGGCTTTGTGGTGTATAAGCACTCCAGTGGCCATGCTAGTAACCTAACTACAGTAAGTTTATATTAAAAGATAAGGCTGGCAATTTTCTATATTTTTCTTGTTGTCAACAAATCTCATGTGCAGAGCCAAACCAACAATGATTTGATCTACTTGAAAGTATTGTGTGTGAATCCAAAGCCTGATATATCTTATTCCTCTGTGCTGTAGACCTTTGTTGAGTCACACCATTTCACTGGATGACACATATCTTTGCCACAAAGACTTTGGGGATGTTAGTTGTTTTTAAAAACGCCTCCAAAGACTAATATCAGCGGTCACGTTTTCAGTCTCCGGAGAGTTGTCCTGTGTAAGGCAGACATCACTGCTTATGTGCAGGAATTTGGTTCCATTTACAGAACTTTGCTAGCTCGTTGTGCTACATATCACAAACTCCTGACTTTGTGCTAGACTAAACATTTCTGAATTGTACACCAAGTACAAAGTCAAGGGGTTGTGATATGTAACACAACAAGCTAGCGAAGCTCTGTAAATGGAATCACGCTTGCACAGTGGCGTCTGCCATACATGGAACTACTATAAAAACAAGACTGAAACTATGATTGCTGTTATTAGTCTTATAATAGTTTTTGAACAAACAACAGAGGTCTTATGCTAATAGAAGAATAAGCTACACACACAATACTTACAATAAGTAGATCAGTTCATTGTTGGTTTTACTCTGCACATGAGATTAGTTGACAATAAGAAAAATATAGAAAGTCAATTATCCTTTAAGTTTTTCCTTGAACCGTTGAAACACACTCGCCTTTGCACTTTTTGAACATCCACACATTTGTTAGACACATTCTGCAAGTCCACACAGCGGGGTGGAGCACACATGTGAACCTGCACATCAGGTCAAAGCGACACTGTGATGAAACGCATTTTGGTAAAACACTTTCTACCTATATTAAATTTGAACACACGACGACTCCATCACCGGGTCCGGGTTTCTGCGGCAGTGAAAAACACCTACTCACGTAACACCATCTCACAGGACACCGACCCAAAGGTAAATGTACAACTGTATTGCAAAATGTCAAAGCTGCATGATAGAATTAAAACACTCAGCTGGTGCTTGCTTGCCCACCAATAAGAAGGCAACAGTGCACCAGATATCACTTGTTGGTTACTGCTACTCTACTACGACCACAAATGATCTTTAGGTAAACATGGCATCAGAGCGTTTAGTTTCTGTTAAGCTTTCTTGTGTGGCAGAATATTCATTTTGATTGAAGGAGTTTGAAAAGAGAGAAATATATATATATATATATTCATATATATATAGAAAGAGAGAGAAAAGAGAGAAAGTAGCCAGCTCAGTGTGGGGTTGTGTTTTCCACTCTCAGGACATTACGTCATGGCTTTAAGGACATGCTACACAGCCCAGGGCTACCTACAGTACAACACCACAACAGTAACAACACCCCACTTATGACCAGCAAGCTACAAGTAAACCCTGTGTACATGAGTATGTGTGTGTGTGTGTGTGTATTTGCGTGTCTTTTGCTTCCAGAGGGATGTGCTTCTATATAAAGAGAGTCCCTTGCGGCCTCTCGTGCAGTTAGTTATCCTGGCTTGGCTCAGTAAAGCGTGAGTCAGAAGGGTGATGATGTCACATGAAGTCTGGAGACATTTTGGCAAAAGCACCCAACATGAGGGGAAAAGAGGGCCGGCAAGCCGGGGTGGAAGAAAGCAGGAACCACACGAGGGTGATTGACAAGAAGGAGAAGGGGGGAGGTGAAATCTCATCAGCTGTCAGGGTTCAGCTGTGTTTCGATGTCAACTCGACAGATTGGACACTTCCTGCTGGTGGCCAGCCATTGGTCCACGCAGCCCTGGTGGAAGAGGTGCATGCAGGGCAATCTCCTGGAGGAAAGAGAGACAGAGAGACATAGGGTCAATGCTGATTCACGCTGGGAATTGTACATACAGTTTATGTGCCTGCAAAGAGCTTCTGAAACCAACAGGGAGATAATTTTGTTCATCCAGGCATGCAGAGACGACTTCTGTTGAGTCATCAATCCTACATGCCTCTCAGACAGCTGAGCCTTTCCATGTGCTGTAAACTGACCCTCTTTCCTCTTTATCCCCCACCCCCATCTTGGTTTTAAGCATATGTGCATGTGTTTCTAACAGTGCTTAAGCTTTAGAAATCTCCCTTAAAATAAAGCTGTGTTTTGGTGTAAATGTTAGATTCTGGGGGTCACAGTGTAAAAGAGTATTCCTGACCTGACGTCCTCTCCGTCCTCCAGCATGGATAAACAGATGGTGCATTTCTCATCCACATCTGTTTCCTCCTCTTCCCCAATCTTCAGCTGCAGGGGCTTTCTCTGTTAGCGGGTGAGATTACAGGGAGACGAAGGGTGAGGTCAAAAAGCCATAAGAGCCCAAAGTGAATCAGCAGATGTAAAGGATACATTCACTATTTTTCAAGTCCGCCCAAAAACAATATTCAGGTGCCCAAATACACATTGACACATGTTTTTCTCCTGTTCGCACTGGCCATTAAGAGATTGTTTCATAATGCACTTTCAATGTAGGTTATGGAGACAGAATCCACAGTCCTCCTCTAAATGTTTATTTGAAGCTAATACAAGGCTTCAGTTGTCCAAATTAGCCAAATCCAGCAAATATATTTCAAAGTTACTGTCATTTTAGTGCCAAATTCCCTCTTTCTGTCACATTCCTTCCACTGCAGCTGAACAGGAAAACACGGTCCGTCGAGACATAAGGAGGGAATGAAGTGAACTGTAACCGTGGAAGATATTCATGTTATTTGACTGTCTGAGATGGTTGAAGGTTCATATTATCTTCTGAAAAACTTTTAAATACATTTTTGTTCAAAATGAGGACTGTGGATTTTGTGTCCCCCATCACTTACGTTATAAGTGCATTTGGAGACGATGTTCTAGTAAGAACAGGTAGAATGATTAAACCTGTTTCAGCGTTTATAGGACTGTTTTAACATTCACTTATAACTGTTCCTTACCTTTTTGTATTTGTGTGGGAAGGTGAATCTCTCTATGGTTGTCTGAACAGCACCTCTGCTGACACTTCCCAGCCGGTCCTCCAGCTGCAACAACTCCTGGTGACAAAGTGAAAAAACAGCTGAGAAAAGTGTAGAATAGTATAAAACAGAACAGAACAGCAACTTAAAGGACTTCAAGGTAAGATTGTTTTGTCAACTGCTGTTTCTGCTTTCAAGAAAGAATCTCAGATTTTAAGCTAATAAAGACAATAAAGTGCTCAAAAGCTGAAAATGTGAAACTCCATCGGCTAAAGGAGATCATGCAATATGATTGAAAGCTCCAGAACAGCTACTAAATGAAACTATAGACAGAAATAGAGTAGAATAGTTCAAGGTCAAGTTGTCTTTTACAGTAATTACAGATGAAGATGGACTGACACTGTTTCCTAGCAACTAGAGGGTCCTGGGTCTGACGGTTGCATTGATAGAAAGTTTAACCGATATGAAATGTATTTAGAAGTTAAAATTTACCTCATAACTTTCTCGCACGGCGGTGGCGTGCCTTGAAGGATTCAGACTTTGCAGTGCCAACAGGTGCAGCTGGGGGTACGGGTAGTTTCTGATTTCATGCACAACCTAGCAAAAGAGACGACGTCATCATGTTACAGCAATGTTAAACCTGTAGTAAAATAGTTTTTCTTCCATTGTCTTGATTCATCGTTTGAAACAAAAACACATTTTTGAGAATACCATATGGTAACACCAAAATTGTTTTTCTATTTGCAAAAGCATTCTGCATAAAAATGATGTGTTCTCAAAACTCTTCTAGTGTGTCCCTTTTAGCACTGCAACTAATAATTATTTTCATTGCCGATTAATCTGCCAGTTATTTTCTGGATGAATTGATTAATCTTTTAGTCTATAAAATGTTTAAAAAGGGAATCTACAGTTTGCTTGTTTTGTCCAATCAACAGTCCAAAACCAGAAGATATTCCATTTACTGTCATATGTATTCAGATTAGTCTGTATCTGTAGTTTTGGACCACAGTAGGCAGAAGTGCATCAAAAAACAATTTTATGAGAATAATAGCATCCTTTACTTATTTTACATTTATTTCCAACATGGTCCCGATTAGTCTGTGACAAACATACCACTTGTGCAGAGGAAGTGTTCCTGGGGAAGTGGTGCATTCGAGGGGAGGCAAGGTAATGCTGATAGTGCTGCGGAAGCTGCTGGAGCTGGTACTGGTGGTGAGGGAGGCCAGCATCTACGCTGAGATCCCTGTGGGCGGACAGACAGGCAACTAAATCAACATCATCACCCATGCTAGGCAATGTGACAGACGGACAGATGGGAGTAGGAATGAAAGGACGGGGTCATTTCTCGTCTCCACGGGACTCTCGTTAATCTCCGACAGCGACTCACCAGTCGGTGCCCTCGGCCAGGTATCGCGGCTGCTGTGTCATTGGCTGTGGAACATGGAGGGGAGGGGAGTACTCATAGCCTGAGCGCAGCCGGTGAGGGTTCAGGGGGATGCGCTCCTGGGTTCTTCTGTGTACAGGGTTGAGATAAATATGAGATAAACATCTTCTGGCTTGGTTTTTTCTGTGTCTATCTGTATGTATATGCATGCGGTTGTATTTCTACCTGGAGTGCGGGAGAATCCTGCGGTGCTGCGCTTCAAGAAGCTGCTGCTGGATGAGGTATTGCTGGTGTAAGGCCTGAGGTAGGAATGGAGGCCCTGGCACATCCTGGAACTGAGGGGCTGCAGGCAGGGCAGTGAGGGGCGGATGGTGTGCCGGGGGCAGGTGGGTGGCCAAGCCGGTCTGAGGGGGCTGGCTGGCATGTCCTAGAGGGAACTCAGCTGAGATGGGCGCCTGGGGAGCACCCAGGTGAAAGTGTCGGCAGGAGGTAGCATGGCTATGTTGATGCCTGGTGAAATGTGCTCCTGGGAGAAAGAAATGCAAGCGATCAGAAATGAACCAGATAAGCCTGTGATTACTTTCACTCAAACAGCAAACACACAACACAGAAAGACAAACCAGTGAGGAAGACATACTTACATATTTGCAAAAAAACAACACAAGGACACACAAATACAACAAACAAACAAAACAAAAAAATACATTCAACCGCCAATCACACTAACAGAACATAAAAATAGGAAAAACTTGACACAAGAGAGGAGACAGACAAAACAGCAGATGGAGGACACAGACATTGAGACCCCTGTGGAGCACCACCTAAATCCACAGACAGATTGCGCCCAATGGCCTGCCTCTCCACTTGCCATAGTGCGGCCAGCAGGAAGGGTGGATCTTCACTAAGAGCCTGGGGTGTTTCCAGGAGGATCTGTGGTCCATCGCCAGTGAAAGGATTGAATTTGGCTTCTCTATACTATGTCTGTAGTTTGAAGGAACAAACATTCAACTGTAGATGTCTCACTAAGTTCTATAGCTTGTCTGATAAATAGTCAGACACCGCAGGAACTGGGGATTATCCACCTCCCTATCTACCTTCCCCCACCCTTTCTATCCGAGGTGGACGAGACATGAGATTATGTGGTAGTCTCACTGAATCACTTCGGTATTGAGTTGCACAAAACAATCAGTATGAATTACTTCAAGCTTAGAGAAAGGAGGGTTAGGCGGGGACAAACAGTTGCTACTTGCAACTTCCCATTACAGCTTTCTAGCTTTGTGGACCAGGAGGCAGTACTGTGTTTTTTTCCCATGATCCAGGAATAAGTGCAGTCCTTTTAAGTTATGTATATTAGAAGAATGATTGTCTTTATCTACTGTAGTGTCAACAGTTTCATGCTGATTCTGGACTTGTTATAATATGGAGTGACACTGTACGTCTAATATGATGAGGATTTGGCTATTAGTTAATGGTTTGTGATATATTTAGCATTTGCTGCCAGATTTAATTAACAGCAAATGGTTCACTGAGTTGATATCTAATTTACAAATTGTCATATCAGTAACATTTTTCTAACGGCAATTTTTTTTTTAAATATGTAAACACAAAATCCCAAAACATCCCTTTAATACATGTGCATCTACATCTTCATTTTGTGCATGTGATTATTGCTAATATGACACATTTCCTTGGTTGTTGCTGTGCTTCGTTGCATATAGCCTTGGGACATGGGAAGCCAGTGAACCTTGAGAGCCATGAGCAAACTGAAAAACAACATTTGGCTGAGGAAGTAGAGCAGAAATGGCAGATTTGTGGTTTTGGATTGGTAAAAGGCTGTACATCCCTTTTGTATGAGGCCTGTGACCCGGTAAGACTGGGCTCAGCATGAGGCTCTGAGTAAATATCAAATTATTTGTCTCTGGGCTCTTCCACAGCATGAACTGCTGACATTAATATTTGACATATTGCAGTGCTGCCAGCAGTAGCAGCCCTGATGTTGGTATTGTTATGTCTCTGCTTCGGCTTTGACTTACTGCCATAAAACGCCTGATTGGTGCAGAGCAGACCCCCACCCATCCACACATACATCACATACATCACACACACACACACACACACACACACACAGACACACACTTCTCATCCACCTCTCCTCACCCCTGAGCTGCTGCACAGGCAGCCCCTCCCCCATGGTCTGGCTGCGGCATGATGTCCCAGTGTGAGTGACAGCCCGTAAGCCCCGCCCACCTGCGACTGCAGCAGTCTGACATCGAACCTGTCCCCCCCGCCCGCCCCCACCCTCTCCTGCTCCCATCACTGCAGCTTTACAATCACACTTCCTCCTCTCTATCCATAATCCTGTCTCCTGCCTCGTCCAGTGCTCTTCCATCATGTGACACTCTGAGCTGTGTGTATGCAGGTTTTTTTTCTTTGCAGCCCATCACCACGCCAGCTGATATCACTGCGCATCACTGTCATCACTCACAAGCAGAGTGGTGAGGGGGGGGACAGGACTAATGAATGAAATCAGCCTCTACTGTATGTCGTACAGCTGGCCTGAAAATCTGCATACGAATGGCTCTAGATGGCGGCACTTTGCTCACTGACCTTGATGCTGTACATCGGTCAAATAAGGATAGTGCTGAGTGGAAAGCAACATGGATGTTTGCTTTAGCAGTACAGCAACTGTGGACATGTGGACATTACAGCTGTTGTGTTATTTAAAAGTGCGGAGAAAGTTGCTGAGTCTCAGTCACACCTTGTGTCTGCACATAAATAACTCTATTTTAGACGTTACGGACAGATGTAAGGCTCAAGTGACAGGAATGGGACAACAGTTGAGAGTCCTACATACTTTACAATCCTTTAAACACTTGAGTTTCTATTTAAAATGTGGTGCTAAATGTTTGAAATGAGTGACAGCGGAGCCTCTGTCGCAGGTTTTGACTGACTGTCCCATCTTAAGACTTTTTATGCATTAAGTGAGAGCAAACCTTCAACCCAGATGACACATTTAAAACGCTTTAAATTGAAAGACATTTAAAGGAAAAATGAGAACCGAGGAACGAAATACTGTAATTCTGTAGGACTTATATAAACATACAGTAATTATGTAGATTTCATAGACAATGTAATGTAGAATATTGTTATTTAATTACAAAAATGTCAACTCTAAACCTTTCATTTAATGTTTGACTCCCTGCAATAAAGAATCAAAAGCTTTATCCGCACTCGTAATGTAAGGTGAGCCAAACAAGGTTTAGTTATGCTGTTGTCACAAGCTACAAAAGAGACGACTGGATGACTATAAGAATCTATTCTTACATTATAAAACTGAGCAGCAATATGCTGCTTTTTTCATGATTTAAGATATTAGTTGTTTTAAAAGTGTCTGCTTATTAACAGGAAAAAGACTAAATGGAAGAGTCAACTCGTTAGACACAGATAAAACACTTTACAGATGAAACAGTTGGTGATATTTTTTTTTTCCTTTATGCTACACATTTGAAAAGTTAAGAATATAGGAGAGAGATGTGCAGCCAAGAGAAGAGTTTAGTCCAGTGTTTAATGTTTGTAATGAAGAGGGATTTAGGGGTTTAGACACTCGTCAATATTGGTCAATACCTTGAAGTAGAGTTGGGCGATAATGGTAATATATGCACCATGAGACGATTCATTTGTCATACCATTGATATCGTAGAATATTACCCTTTTTCGCATGATTGTGTTGATTTGTCAGATATTCAATTTGCTGGATTAGCAAAATGATTGCATGGTTGTTTTATCCATACAGTTTCTCAAAGGGAAAATGGATTATATCACCAAGGTGTTCCTAATATTTTGTCTAACCCGAATGGAAAACACTTTTAAATATATAATGACCTCCATAACATCACCACCACCACCACCACCCATTAATGACCACAGTAATAAAGTAGGACTATCACCTTTCTGACAATGTCAACAAAAATTGAAACTGTATAAGCTTTGTAAAAGTCAAATTTATAGCAGAGTTGTTGTATTGGATTTAATTAGATTACACAGGTGTTCCTTATAAAGTGCTCAGTGAGTGCAACACAAATTTATATATACCATGATAGAGAATTTTATCCATATCACCCAAAACTGATCCAATGTTAAGTCAACACCAATGAACACCAATGAGTGGATGTGAGGGAGGCTACGTTTTGTCCTATAAACAACTGTGTATGGATTAGGAAGGAATGACAGCATGTAAACATTAAATATCAATGCCGATGTGTTTGAGTATAAACATGCTTTTTTTTTGGCTTTTTTTTGTTTGAATGGATAGAAAATTTGGTTGCCCCTACTCCAATGTAAACAGAGCAGCAACTTGAAGAAACTCTGTCAAAGACAGCTGAGAAAATGAGAGCACATATAGAGTGAGGGGGGACCGTCTCAGTGACAGCACATTGTGGAGGGAGGAAGGGGGGAAACACATGGAAATCAGCAAAAAGCACACTGAAGGTTAGGAAGAAAACTACAGTCTTTATTGGAAAATATTAGTATGTGTGGCACTGTGTGATAGTAGTAATAATAAGAGTAATATCTCCTATATAACCATAATAATACCATGCAAATAAAGACCAAAGGCAAGGCCCGACCATGCTCTCTGTAGGGTTAACAGAACAGAAGCAGCATCCAATGAGTAGATGTGTATGCTTACAGCACATTTCAGTACAGCAGGGACATCTCTACACAAAGATTACATTGGAATCTGCTGTTCAATGTGGAAAAACAAAAAGTATAAAAAATGACCATGCATTAGGATCTAATACAAGAACATAAGGTAGAAAAAACCACAACCAAAGAATAAAAAAGACATTTTGATTCTAAAAAAAGGAGTTCTACAGCAGTGCAGGATATACACATCCCTGTAAAATGGATAGCATTCTGGAGGAGAGACTTTAGAAAGGGGGGGCTGTGCATGACAGTGGATAAATTACTTGGAGGGGGTGGTGGTGGGGAGATTTTTCAAATGGCAAGATGAATTAAACCTGAGTCTCGCCAAATTTACCGAATGAATCAATTCAGCTAACAGGAACAAAAGCGTTCACACATGGATAGGATTATGACCAGCTGTTTATATACGCCACTATAACAGGTGCAGTGGACCATCAAAAGGTGAGCATAACATCACACAAATTATTGTGATTTTTAAGAACTGCAGGTATTGGCCAATTGGTGAGGTGATAACAGGATTATTGGTTTAAAAAATGATTTAGAGAAGGTGATCATACATTTTTTGCTTTATAGATGATAAAAGCTGGTACAATGCACCTTTGCAAATAGGGGATGGAGACAATAATCAAAGAGTTCGATCAAGTCTGGCTGTAATCGAATCGAGGGGGGAGAAGTGGGAGGAGGGGGGGGGGGTCAAAATGTATCCACTTTACAGAAATTTACAGCAGAATGTAGTCTATCCACACTGAATGGGAGAATCACAATGACAAGTCTGTAGTAAAGTCTAAAAACGCTACAATGGGTTATTCACTAAAGAGCAACATGACAGTTTAAATAAAGACAAACTGTTTTTTTCTACAGAAGGTGTTATTCTTTAGTCTGTTACACAGAAGGATACGGTATGAGTGGGAACTCGGTTTTTTTAATGCCAATGTCGTCTTCAGATGGAAAGAGGAAATGAGGAAGAAGGGGTTCACAATACAGCTAGATGCAGAGAACAGGCAGAGGCTACGGCAGACAGCAGCAGATGATCGTTAGCTACACAATGGAGGGGGACAAAGGTCTGAGAAATGCGGAATGTGGAGCCAGCCTCGATACTATGGAACAGGAAAAAAGAACACAAATAAAAGCACAATGAAATCATTGGTGCTACTGCATGTAGTTTAACAATGCACGTCATCTTTTTTCTTTTTTTTTTTTTTTACTATTATTATTACATAATCAACACAGAAAGCCTACTGCAATGGAGGGTGATGTTATTGTTGTTATGCCTGATTGAACGAGTGTGTTTTATTCGCCTTCATGCTGTTCAGATTTTCCACTAATATGAAGGTTTTGTTTGATGTTTCCCATCCGACAAATAAATATATATAGATATGTATCTTTTTTTAAGGTTTAGGGCAGCGTTTTAAAGCCCATTAACAATAGCCAGCCATATCCTTTAATCTGAGGTAACGGCCATTACACTACCTGGCTTTAAAAAAAAAGAGAGAAATTACTGAAACTAACTGATTAAATCGTTCAAAAATGAACGCTTGAATTCAACAGACTCGATGCCAGTTGCACACAAAGGGGGCAAACAAACGCTTGTCATGTTGTCAGCTTCGCCTCGGTTACAGCTGAGATAATTTAATAGCTAAATACACACCGAGCTCTGGATACTATTAGCTTATAAAGAAAAAAATCTGAGCTGAAACATTTGGCTCTTTCAAGAGGCTGATAATTCAGTAACGCTAGCAAGAAGAAGGAGAAGAGAAGAAGCGGTGACTGTCCACATTTTGCTGCAAACGCACGTAAACACCGCGCAGTCACAGACAAACTAGACAGCATCGAGGATCAAAGCAGGGGCTGCCGTTTGACAGCTGAAGTCATTTTGGTAGCGGTTAACAGGCCCTGAAACATCCTACTATTAATGTTGAAAAAAGCATTTATGAGACTAAGTATCGTCAGTTAAACTAACGGCGTT